>CANXYC011755727.1:0-23366 GCA_948193065.1 Aleurites moluccanus
TATATATATATATATATATATATATATATATATTTATATATAACAATTATTATAATTAAATATATTTTATTTTATTTTATACATAATTATATTTTTTAATCTAATAGTAATTTAGAATTTAAAAAAAAATATCATTCATAAAAATTAATTAAAAATAAATAAAAAATTTTAAGTATATTAATTAATAGAATAAATAAGTTTTGTATTGTATAATATTAAATTATTTTTAATTTTTTTTATTATCAATATTTTTTTAAAATTTATAATAAAATAATAATAATTTATAAAAAAAATTAATTTGAAACCGATAAATTGAAGATATCAAACCGACTCAAAATTAAAGATTTGATTATAAAAATAATATAATTTAATTTAAAAAAAATTTAAATAAAAAATATTAATTTAATTCGATAACAAATCTTTCAAATGGATCATACTTAATGGATGTTGTCCTACCTATAGTTTCTCTTTCCTCTCCGTTTGCCAACCAACTTGCCATGCGTCCAAACAAAGCCTAGCGAATTTATGAGTTGGACCCACCTTCAGCCAATTCCTTCTAATTAATGGTTTCAAAAATTAAATATGGTTATTTTTTATTGATTTTTTTCTCTCTCACTTTCTTCAAAAGACTAGAGAGTGAAACTGAAAATTTGATAATCATTCTTGATTTTTAATTTTTCTAGTACTGTTAAAAAGATCTGAAAATACTAAAAGCTTAATAATAATATGACAAATGATAAGTAAAATATGAAAATTATACTTAAATTAACAATTATAATAATTAAAATTCCTTTATTAACCATTTGAATATCCCTAAAATAAATTTTTTGAATAATTTCCGTCATTGTAATTATTATATTTAAAAAATTTTCTTTAATTTTCTAATTCATTAAAATTTTATCCTTTGAGCTTTTATCAATTTAATTGGGTTGAAAAAAAAAGATTGGAATTTGTTTTTAGATTTAAATTTGAAAAAAATTATTAAATTTTGACAATTAACCTGAGAATTATCATAAAATAACATTATTAAATTTGTTACTATGTAAAAGTTATTCTTTTGAAACTTAATCTACAAATTTATGTATTTTTATTATAATTACAATCAAAACATTATTAAAAGAAGTTTCAAACAATATTAATCATAGTTGAGTATAAATAAAGTGAATTAGTGAGTCATTTGGCTTGATGTTGTTGTGGACCAAATTTCAATTTTATTTTTTTAAGTATGAAAAAGTGGAATTGAACCTAATAAAGTTAGTAATGGTTTTTAAGGTTGTCAAGCTGCTTCATTAGCCGTTTTTAATTTTTTTTTTTTACGCACTTGAAATGGCATATTTACCCTTGCAGCTTACACTTTGACCATTTCAAATGTTGACCAGCCAGTGAATAAAAATATTCTATAATATAAAAATTTATCAAACTCCAAAGACAAACGGTTCTATGGTGTAGTGGTTAGCACTCTGGACTTTGAATCCAGCGACCTGGGTTCGACTCCCGGTAGGACCTTCTAACTACTGTTTTCCTTTTAGTCAAATATATATTTAATCTTAATTAATTTAAATTTTTAGAAAATAAAATATTTTTTATTTATTTAAAAAAAATATTATTTTTCTATTAAAAAACTAAATTTTATAACCATGAATTCGAATATAAAATCTAAATTTTTAAATAAGGGATAAATTTTGATATTTCTAATTCATTTATTTTGATTATTTTAATAAATAAAATTGATTATTAGAAATCCATTAATATTTAAGAGAAGAAAGATCGAGTGTGAATTTTTTAAATTTACTCGAACTAAAAATATTATTGAAATTATAAAAAAGAAATTTAATCAAATAAAAAAATAACTATTTATTGATTGATTTTTTTCTTGCAACATTTTATTGAGAAGAATGAAAGATAAATAATTATATTTATAATTTGACTATGTCAACTAATATTCGCCAATCAGAACATCAAAATTAATTAATAATTTCTCTCATAATTTGGTGGTCCAATCTCAATTAATAGGAATAGTGTCACATATTTAAATGATTTTATACCACTGGAAATTTAATGATAATTAATTAAGTGATTTAATATTAAGTTTGGTCATCACTGCTGAATTTAACCTCAAAATAAATGAAAGACTTACCATATTCTTGGTAGCTGAAATTTCTCTGTCTTTATCTGAAAACATTTATCGCATTGAACAATAAGCATTGTCCATTGCTTGGAGTACGCATGATTCTGTTAACTAGTTAATCATGAATCGATTAACTTTTATTGTCTAACAAGAGTTATGGCTAATGGAATAAATTTAGCTTATATGCATTAATATAAACTTAAATTTCACTAATTTTTTTTTTTAATAATGGTGATTTTCAAGTAAAAGTTTAGCTTCAACATACATAAAATATGATTTTAAGTAAGGTTGTTATTGCAAGTTTAAAATATTAAGAAAATACTTAGTAAGTTGCATGTAAAAAAATATAATATATATTTTTATATCATTCAATCTGATTTGCTTAATCATTAAGTTTATGAATAATTTCAAATTATTCAATTTAAAACCTTTTTCTCATTTAACTTTCATGAATTTTATTTGAATATGTAATTTTTTAAATTATTTTTCATATTTCTAATCACAAATGGTTATTATATTACACTCTAGTCTTATTTAATATGAATAAATTTCATAAATTTTATTTAAAATTTCATATTTAATATAAATGAAAATAATCATTTCACTAGGAAAAATTAAATTTTATAAAATTTAAATGAATTTTATAATATAAATTAAAATCTATACTAAATAAAAAATTAAAATATGAGATACATCCTTCTCTCTTGTGGATCTCATGTAGGCAAAGAGAGTAAAAGGCGAAAACTTATCACAACTTCCTGGACGCTTATATTTACTATTTAGAGAAAAATTTTGTTTAAAATAATTAATTAATTAATTCATCTCATAATCTCTCATTTTTTATATATAATTAATAAAAAAATAATATAGAACTTTTTCCCTCTTATCATGAATCTTCATTAATTTGATTTGATGAGAATTATTAAAAGAAAAAGACTTCCTATCATACAACTCAAAATGCTAATTTAAGCTATTTGACCTGAAAATAAATTAAAAAAATGCAAAACATACACACAATAACATATCATATGTTTTGATGTTTCGAGACAGCATGTTTGCCTAAGCATCTAACAATTTCATCACTCTTGTAAACTGTAATCTCAAGTCAAAACAGGCACAAAAGCTAAGCAGTTAGCAGAAATTCATAAAAATAAAATAAAATAAAATGTTAGAAGATATACTAAAGAATGAAGAAAAATATACATTTTCAGAAGGACAAATTTTTCAACCCTTTAGGGTTCCATGTTTCTCTTTACAGAAACAGGTATTTGCCTTAAAACAACAGCTAAAAGGCTAAAACATGAATTTTCCTTTCTGCAATTAAAAAGAAAAGAAAAGAAAAGAAAAAGCTAACATGATTATCACATTGATTCCAAATCTTGAACAAGAATATCATAACCACTCAGAATTCCAATATGCTATGGACTAGGCCTGCTTCAGTCTTCAGAGAAATGGAATCTAAATTTGCTGACAAATGCATCCTTCAAATTCTTTATGCAATAATGTCTTCTAACTGTAATTTCCAGCACTTGGGATCCAATTCAGCCTGTCAACATCAAAGACAGCATCGCTTTGATTAAACTGCTCACTTAACTGTATCAGTGCTTTGCAGAATAAGAATTATCTACATTTTCACTTTCGATTATGTCCATTTAACTTGTTAGAAATGTGTTCTGCGGTTGCTTCAATGAAAATCAAACTTACAGTTTCAACATTCAAATTAGCAAACTGCTGGTCCAAATTTGGTACTTCCAATTATAAAACATGCATTTGCACAAGTCATAAACACATTATATCAAACATTAACAAAAATATCTAGAATTCTGTCACAGCAACCCAAATTCACCATAGGCTAAAAAGACGTACCTGAAACTCTTTCTCTCTCCATTCGAACACACAACCACGTGCTTCCAAATGTGCAAAAACTGGCTGGGGAAGTGATGATTTGAAAGATGCATGAAGTTTTACTTTTATTAGTCCACTGCATGCCAATAAGGCAGCTGCCAATCCACTTGGAGTCAAGCCCTTCAAGTGCAAGACTGTCATGTTTTGCAGGCAGCTGATGCTGGCAAGGGACAAGAGCCCCATATTTGTAACTGAGCTATACGATAAATTGATCTGCATAAAAAAGAATGACCCATAATTATAGTCATCAGTCCTTGTCCTCAATATGATAAGTCAGCAGGTAAATTAGATGAGAGGTAAGAGTACCTGTCTGAGGTTTTGAGAAAAGTGAGCAAGTGGAAGCATCCCAGAATCATCAATGCTGTGACACTTTTTTATGTCTAACTTAGTGAGTTGTTTACACCTTACAGCAATGGCTGCTAGACCCAAAGATGTGATCAGAGGACATCCCCGACTTTCAAACGCATTTAACCTCACACATTTTGACAGTGATATCAAAGAACTATCAGTAATATCTTTGCAGTAAGATATATTAATCATCTCAAGGTCGAGGCAACCAGATGCAATTGCTAAAATTCCTGAGTCTGTTATACCAGCAGACCTGAAAAGGCCACTACTATCCATTAGATTGCGAGTGTCATTATTTCACTTGATCCATACATAATAAAATTTCATGGCTCACACTTGACTCGGTTATTCTAGGCATACATACTAAAGGTCTCATTGTTGAATGAAACTAAGAAAAACCCCAACAAAAATGCAGATTAACTTCCCCAGAGAGAATAAAAATAATAAACAGAAAGTTAAAATTTGCAAGACAGAAGTTAAAATTTGCAAGTTGATACCTGTACAAGTCGAGCTCATTGAGTTTTGAGCAACACATGCCAATATGAGCAAGTCCCTCGTCACTTATGTTTAGGCAAATTCCTAATTTCAAGCTGGATAGTTTGGAACATCTAGAAATCAACTTCAGACCTGCTAAGAGAGCAGAAATAAGTATGGCAGTTAAGAAATTAGTTTGTCATTTACTCCACAGTTGAGTGAAGGAGAAACCTTCATCATCAATCTCATTATCTGTTAAATCAAGCTCCTCGAGAAACTGGCACCGCTGTCCAATCGATAGAAATGCTTTTCCAGAAACCAGGGTACACGACTCCATTCTGAGAGAAGTGAGGATTGAACATGAACTTGTAATGTGGGAAATAGAAACATCAGTTATCTTGCGACAACACGTGATGTCTAGCTTCCTCAACTCTGTATGTTTTGTTACCAGACAAGAGAGACCTTCATCTGTCACCCCCAAACATTTACTTAAGCTCAGCTCCTTTAGTGATATACACCAACTTCCAAGGGCCTTCAATCCAGCAGGGGTAACCATGCAACCATCTAGTTTGACAGATTGCAATCCTGAAAGCTTTTTCAGACTATTAGCAAGCAGTAGATTAACCTGAACCGAAATAAACCAGAACCAAACTGTAAGTAATGTAATCAAAGAAATAAAAACTGATAAAATAGATAAAAAGAACAGAGCCCAAAAACTTACAGGAGAGCCATATGCTAAGGTCAGTTGCTCCAAACCTTTGGCACCACCGATCAAGGAAGACAAACCAACATGACTAAGGTTTTGACAACTTGAGACGTCGAGAGTCTGTCCAAAGAAGAAATAATCATCAGAAAAAAAAAAATTAAGTTGACTTAGAGTCACTTGAAATAGAATTTAGTAAATACGAATATTGGCCGAATGCTTACGTAAAGTTTATCTTATGCTAATATAATATATATTCAAAAAAAAATGTAAAAAATCCTATCCTTGTAAATTATACTACAAAATCTGTCACATCTACTAGATTGTAAATTTGACTCAGCAGCAACAAACCTTATGATATTGCAGGGGATATGAAAGCACAAAAAGAAATGCATAAAAAGGAATATAGGAAATGATTGTTGACAATCAGAAAACGAATAGCAGACAGACAAAATTAACAACCATCTATAAGTTAATCTCAGACATCACATCACATTAATCTAACCACTTCCATCAGTTTTCATCTGAGATTGTAACACAAGAATGAGAGATATAACAAAATAAAATCTTAGATCCAATTAGTTGTTAACTAATATACCTTCAGTGACTTGCACCGGAGTTTGAGCGCTGTAGGACTATCATCATCAATACCAAAGCATCCTTCCATAACCAAATCTTCGAGATATTGGAGTTTTAAAATGGATGGTAAGCACCTATTTGAAATCTGGCAACAAGAAGAACACTCGTGTAAATCTAATTGCAATTTTTTTTTTTCTATACTACAACTGCAAGCACGCATTTTAGTACCAAGCACAGAAGAAAATAATCAACATAAATATGCAAAATATTTAGAGAAGTAGCAATTAAAATTTATTAGTTATAAATTATGATTATCACCCTTGGCAGGAAAAATAAACTCGAAATAAAAATGAAAATGAAAAGGCAACGACAAAAATGAAAGAACCCAAGTCAGATACCCCATCAAATTAACTTATGTTTGATTCAAAATTAGATATAAATGTATTTATAAAATTCCCAGAGATAAGATCAATTCTTACCGGCAAATAAGAGAGATCCAAACTCCGAATCTCCTTACACTTGACAGCAATTAACCCAATCCCCAAATCTGTAACGCCTAAACACCACTTCAAGCTAATCAATCTCAGCTTCTTACACCCAACCGCAATACACCCAATACCCATATCCGTAATCAATTTGCACCTACTCAACCACAATCTCTCCAGATTCTTAGCATCCGCTATCGCCGCAGCCGCCGCATCTCTAAGCTCTGTTGTATTCGACAAGTCAATATCCACCAAATTTTTGCAATTCAAAGCCAAACTCATCAACCCATTATAGGAAAAGAACCTGGAACGCGAAAGATCAATAGACCTGAGGGAATCCTTGCAGGCATTCGAGATTACCGATAGAGAATTGTCATTTATTCGAGGACAGAGAGAGAGATCGAGGTGGGAGACGTGTGGGTATCTATTGAGGATTCTTGGGAGGTGGTCTTGGCGAAGAGGCTTAAGAGTTTTGCGGTGTTTGGATTCTATATAGTAAAATGATTTGCAAGCTAAAGAAAATGACTTTTTATCAAGAGGGTTTGTGTTGAGAAAATCCAATATAGTGAAAACAATCTCTTCAGAGAGGAGATCAAAGATGTTACTGTTATTTTTGGCCTTATTGGTGTTGTAAAATTCAATGATCTTCTGCTTCTTCATAGCTAAAGATTTGAAATTTGTAAAAATGGTGATTTGGGTTTTGTGTGTTTTGAAGAAGATGAAGAGAAGTGATGGGTTTGAATTATATATAAGGAAAGTTTGAACCGTACAGGTAACCGTTAACAGAAAATATAATATCATCTGGGAATGGGTTTTGGTTAGTTGAAGAGGGAGTGAAGAAGAAGGATATTAAAATTACGGTATTAGCCTTTGAATATAGCTTTCTAATAGTGGAATTCTAAGGACGATATTACCCCTCTTCGAGGCAAATTTTTTTTGAAGATTAAACTGTAAAAAGTGTTTCTCGACCAAGAGCATGTATTTATTCAATTTCCATAAAAAAATTAAAATTTCAATGATAAATAGCTCAAAAATATTTTCAAAAGATGAGAATTTAAATTTAAATTATCATATTTATGTGTTAATGATATATTATATCTTATGATTTTTACAAATGTATTTTAAATTTTGATTTTTGATGTAAGTATGTTAGAAGTTTTTTCAAATACATATGATGCATTATGGGCATAATATTTCATCTATTTCTTATTTTATTAAAAATTATATTTATATTTTTATAAATCTCTTAAATATGGGTTGTATATATTTTATTTGATCGATTTGAAAGTTTTTATTAAATTAAGTTCATCCATTTAGTTTAAATTTTTTTTTATCAAACTAAATCATCATTATAGTTAAATTGTCGATTTAATTTAATTTAATATCTTTGAGTTTATTGATTTCAAATTAAAGATATTTTTTTATAAATTTTTATTATTTTATTATAAATTTAAGTAAAAATTGATATTTTTTTTAAATAATTTAATATAAAATATAAAATTTATTTATTTCATTAATTAATACATTCAAAATTTTTTTCTCAAAATTAGATTTTATTTATTTGTTTATAATTAATTTTCATGAATGATATTTTTAAATTTTAAATTAATATTAAATTAAAAAAATATAAATATATATAGAATAAAACAGAACATATTCAATTGTAATAATAGCAAAAATAAAAAATATATATAATTTTGATTCGATTTAGTTTGAAATTAAAAAAAATTTAAATCACAAATTAAATTAAATTTTTAATTTGTTATATTTTTCAAACTAAAATTAAATTAAATTACTGTAAAATCATCAAATTTTAATTTATTTGATTAAGTTTAATCAATTTGATTTTTACCCATTTTTTATAGGTGATGTTACAATGAATTGTTCACTATATTAAAAAAATTAGTTTTAAAAAAATTAAAAAATAAATTTAATTTTTTTAAAATTAAAAGAGGAGGAGGGTATAACTGTCTTCTTAAAAAATGTATGGAAGACCCGTACGGAGAAGGACAATAAGGACAATGAGTAAAAAGGGAGAGCAGAAGAAGGGTAATTTAGTCATGGGACGAGTGGTGGTCTTATCACAGAGCCTAGACCATCCCATTCGGTGGAGGACTATATGAGGGAGGACAGATTCAAGTGCAGACAGTACGAACAAATTTTGACATTTATTTCTTTTTTTATTAATTTCTGTGGGCACAAATGGGAAAGTCACCACAATTTTATATATATATTTTTTATTTTTATAAAACTGAAAATAAAAGCAAAAAAATTCTATTTGTGGTGGAACCTTTCTCAGATAAGAAGGGTAATTAAAAGTAATAAGAATGAGTTAGTGATTCAATCATTCAGGTCCTGTTTTGCAGAATTCAACAAATATTAAGTGGTGTGGTGTTGGTACTAAATCTGTCCTTGAGAATTTTGTTTTATTATTAAAGTATAGGACGCGTGGCTTTTGAAGAATAGGATAGAGCCCATAGTCAAGAAAGGCAAGTTTTTTATTCTCTTTCTTTATCTGGTGTAGGTGCTCTTCGCGGAGGTTTTTTCCTTTTTTATTTTATTTTATTTAAGACTTTAAGACTTAATTGTATACATTATTTATAAAATATAGAGATTTTTAATATAAATATATTAGTTAGATAAATATAAAAATTATATAAAACACTTTAAATTTATAATTGTAAATATATTTATCTAATATTTCTTTTTATACAAAATTACATAATAAATATAAATCCTATTATGATAAAATTTTCTTATGCAATAATAATAAAAAAAATATAAATCCTACTAAAATAAATTTTTTATGCAATAATAATAATATAATACACATCTAACTTAAAAAATATTAAAAATTAGTGAGAGCACTTTTATCTATTATTATTATTTTTTTTTAGTATATATATACTCGAATTATTAATTAGACTAATATGTATATAGCAAGATAATTTATAATAAACATATATATAATAAATTTATATTTAAATTTTTTTCTTCATATTCAAAATAAAAATAAGGCAAATTTGAAATTTTCTAATTATTTTTTAATTTTATTAATTAATAAAACAGAAATCAATTCGGAAAAATAACAAAATATTGCTTTAAGAAAACAGAAATTATAAAGATTAACATGAGGAATATAATAATAAGAAAAAGAGAGAGAGAGAGAGAAGATAAATACTGGTTTTAGAAGGTCCACTTGATAGTAGGTAGTAGACTCGGTTCTTACGCGGGGAGGGAAGTTTACATCACGGAGTACGTGTTTGGTACAGTCGTTAAAGCAGACAATTTTCTTAGCTTTGCTTTTCACTTTTTTTTTTTTTTTTTAATTTAATTAAAATAATTAACTTCAAGCATATTGATCAATTATTTTAAATAAAGTCCCAGCTGTCAATTTGATTAAAGTTTAAAAATAAAGGGTTACCCATATTTTGTTGTAACCAATAAATTTTATTTTTTGTAAATATATATAAAGTTTTATGATAAATTAATCTACTATTATTGGTAATATTCTAACATTATAATATATATATATATTTCAAACATCATCTAAAACTCTTTGTTTACCACTTTGGGAACTACTGATTACCACTTTTTAAAAATAAATTAAAAGTACCCTAATCAAGAGTATTAACTAAAAACATTCACTTCAACCTAAACACAGTTAATTTCTAGCTTAACAAACCATTAACACTTCATTCATCTCCATCTTCCATTTCATCATCTTCATCAGAAAAGAAGAAATCTAATCATCTTGAGGAATTGAAATTGTACCCACGTTGGGATAACACAGGTTTCGTCCACAGCCTGCAATAAACCCACTAAAAAAAGCTCTTGGATAAACCACCTGTGGCTGCGGCTGTGGCTGCACAATTAATGGATTAAAATTGAAATTAAGACGGAGATTTTACATGTTATTGTTTTTAATCAATTTCCAATGATTTACAACCAACCAAAAATTGAGTCCAAATTTATGAATCAATGACTATTTTCGACTGCCAATAACTATTTAAATGGTTAGGTTTTACCACTTGACTTGGCATTCTATTCTGAGGCTTTCAAGATTACGCTATCCGGCCACTATGCCCAATATCAGGAACTTCGAATACACACTCAATAGAGCTAAACAGCAATTCTTTGCCCTCTGGTTAGCCTATTCCCCTACAGAATGGGTTAATTTTTTTCATTTTCTTGATTGCGACAATTGGGCCGGTGAACTATATAGAATAACCAACATAAATAAAATTGGGATTTTAATCCAATTTTTGACTGAATAATAATACACGCACCCAACAATTATACAATATTGCAAGATAATCGATTCAAGTAGGACCTGACCAATTCCAATTCCATAATGGATTTAAGTAGGACCAGGCCATTTTCCAATCCGTTCAAAAATTAACATTAGCATATGTTTCTCCAACAACCTTAGATTCATTTAAAAAATCTAAAATTAAAATTTTTAATTTTATTATTTGGCAATTATTTAAAATTAGAATTAAAATTATATCTATAATTCAATAAAATTATAATATAACTAAAAAAATAATTTTAAAATTTTATTATTAACTTATAAAAATTATAATTTCATAATTATCACTGTTACCGTTACCTAGCACAATCGCCGATGACGGTGGTCCGCCACCGTTTAACAATATTGATTCGCCACCATCCATTATCATCACTGACAATAAAGATTCGTCAGACCGTCATCGTCGACGATAATAGCTCGTCAGACCATCATCACTTTCACTGCCAGTGGTCTATCACAATTCTCAATTCCCAACTTCATCGTCACTTTTATTGTCATTAATTTTTTATTTAATTTTAATTTTTTATGTGAAACAAATATTAAAATTATAATTTCAATACAAATAATATTTTGCTCCAAACGGAAATTTCTCAAGAACCACATATCTCAAATTATACCACAATTTCACTTTGATTGATTTTTCAATTAAGAGGGTGTTTGGATTCAAAATTTAAAAATTTAAAATTTATTAATTTTATATTAAAAATTGGAAAAATAAATTATGAGCATTTGAATGTTAATGTTAAAAATATATTAAATTTACTTTTTAAATGTGATTTTAATTAAATTTTTTAAAATTAATATTAAAATTTCAATTGATGAAATTTTAATTTAATAATCAGATTTCTAAATACCCACTAAATGTAAAAAATATACACATTAAAGCAAAAGGAATTTTCTATAACCGTAGGATTCCTTAACCAGAATATTATAAAAACAATAGATCAAAACTTAAATGTAACCTCAAATTTCCACTCAAAAGTAGCGCATAATTATCATGGAAGAAGAAATTAAGGTATCCACCTTTAGTTGCAAGATTTCGACGCCCGTTCGAAGCACAAGGGAGTAGATAATTGTTGGCGGCTGAAGCTTTTCTACCTTGTTCGCACAAGAACTTCAATTATTATGTGGATATTTGATAAAAAAAGTTTAATGCAATTATTATTATTTTTTTGTTTTTAATAGCATCGTCAGACTCGTAAAGTTGATGAACTGTTAGCTATTAATTAGATAAAAAATTATTTGAAAAAATTTTAATTTAATTTTTTTAAAATAAATTCTATTTATTTAAATAAAAAATTAAATTATTATTTTAAAATTAACATTTAAATAAAAATAAATATTAAAATTAATAATCATTAAATTTATTAATCATTATCGACTAATAATTATTTTACTAAATACTTATAATAATTAACAATTAAAAATTAAAAATTATCACCAACAATTAAATTAAACAATACCTATATTTTTTTTCCGTTTCCTCTCAATTGAAGTTAACAGCAAAGGAAGGAAAGTTTCGGAAGGGCCATGCCAGTGACTAAAACGCTGAAAATGGGCGTTCAACTAGCTTAGGGGAGACGATCAATTTTGAGAGAAGTATAGTATGGCTAAAGATAGGGAATTTCTCTCTCCTCTCTCTCTCTCGTTTAGAAGGTTAAACCAATTTTATTTTTAGAAAACATTGAAAAATAATATTTTACCAATTTAGTAGGCAATTGATGACAAAATAGCTTTAAAAAATACAAGTAAACCGTAGAATACAAATTTTAATTAATTAATAATTCAAACATTTCAAGAAACCTAAATTACAAGACTGACATAATATTTCTTTGAAGGTTGAAATTAAGAAAATGCATTTGTTGATATGAAATAATATTTTAAAAAAAATAATTATATTCAAGAAACGTTAATGATAATTAAGGAGATTGGTGATAGATAGTTTAACAAGGTTCACTTACTATTTCAAAAGTCTAATTTTGCTGAAAAATGTAATCGGTAATATAATTGAAAGAAATTACAAAATTTTTTCATGAAATTGAAAAACTGATAAAATAGTTGGGTTTATGTATTAAATAACAACTGACAAAATACTTAGATTAACAAGCCACGAGAGAGCTAATTTAAGCATAATGTATATGTAATCCAATCAACAATTACCTAATACCTAATATGCTTGGCTTTTAGTTCCATTTGGTTCACCTAAATTACAAATTATTATCATAATTTTTTTTAAAATATTTAATTTTCAGATTGTGTAATCATCTTCACCAACAGAAACTTCTCAAAATGGAACAAATGTTTCGTAAGTCGATAAAGATGGGTGCTGTAGAGAAATGCTGCCAATGTCACCACCGAAAATGATACTAAAATCAACTTCCAGAAATCCTGAACACCAAATATTGGTAAAAAAAAAAAAAAGAAGAAGATCTGAAATCAACCCATCAATCTAACATACTGTAAATTCCAATTCCAATTCCAATTATGCGATTTAATTACCTGTGGTTTTGAGATAATTATTCCCATCATATACCCTAACAAGTCCAGAGTAGATTGAAGCGAGTTCTGAACACCTCCCACGATACATCTATCAGATTCAGGAACATGATCCTGCATCAATACCAACAAAGAATAATTAATTGGAAGTAAAAAATATATCAGATAAAAGAAACAGGAAAATCCATGAAATAATTTGGAATCACATTTGAAACATGAACCTGCATTTGTTGAATCACAGATAAGTCAAACATCCACAAACCAAGTCGAGATGTTGCCGTTCCAGCCATCAGCATAAAAGCTGATAACACATGATTTTGTACCCATATTGAACCAACACATATTAAGAGGCAGCACCACTGTATTACACGATATACAATATTAATTAATGAAATAAAGCAAGCAATTGTAAAAATAAAAAAAAAAATAAAAAAAAAAATCGACTGTATAATATATATTATATTTACCTGCGACCATATAGACCAGAGTCCTGTTCTGAGAGTTAAAATACGAGATTGCAAGATTGGATATACAAGTGTTGCAGCAATTCCAATTATAGCACTAACTCCACGTCCTATACCAATTACAAATGCCGGTATACCTTCCCATTGTAATGTAGCATTCATCAAAGTCCCAAAACTGCAAGAACAGTAAAAATTTAATTATAAGTTGTAACATTTAGGAACAAAAACAAAGCCAAAATTGTTTGACTTATAGCTTTGTCGAGTGTCTGCCTGATAGAGTAAGATGTCAAAAACTCAAATCACCTGAGAACCGAGAAAAATAACAAAGCCAGAGATACTCCAGGAAGCACAATATCTTGCTGTAAATATACACTCCAGGCACCAACAAAAGGGGCTGTAGAAACCCATTTACTTAATTTCCTTTTCCATTCTTTTTCTGCCATTGCTGAACTTTCCTCATTTTCATTTGAAAGAGATGTGCTTTCTTCAAGATCATTAGGTAAATATCTTGAAATCTTCCTTCGGCTACTCTCATCTAAAGCTGGAATCCCTTTATACACACAAGTAAAAAGCCAATATTCTATCCATACTGCTATACAATTCCATATTGCTAAAGTCATAGCAGAGGCTTTAATTGATACAAAGCTTATTATAAAGCCACTAACTACTGGAGCAAGAAGCTTGCAAGTTAAATCAATTCGTCTTATAATGGCATTCATCTTTGTTAGTACACCTGAAGGATGACCTTCTGATATCACCACCACCCTGTACTTTTAAAAATAGCTATTAACAGTCAGTATTAATAATTGAAATTAGTGTCTGTCTTTGAATTTATCCATGGAATTCATAAATAAATTACCACTCTCTTTCTATTAGGATGGTACCAGCAAGAGTGGAAAGCACACCAACAGCTCCAGAGATATTTGTTATTGCCACAAGTAAGATAAATGCTGTCAAATTTGTAGACTTTAAGGTTGAAAATACTATCAATGCAATTACCGTGCATCCAGCAATTATAAATGAAAGATTTTGGGTCACCAACCAGATTCTCAGAACCTGCCATTCGATTCAATTACAAATACAATTTATCATACAGCTTAATTGGAATTAGATTTTTTTTATTTAATTGATTTGACTCTGACTAGAGTTTGAACTTGAATCTTAGAACTCTGAAAAACACTCAGTACCACTGAGGCCATTGGTAAAATTAAAATTTTAATGTAGCATCAAGTTCACAAGTAATAGCTGTGGATCAAACCTTAACATATTGCAACTTCTCTATCCATTGTCCAATGATGGGGCCAAAAATTGCAGTAGAGGCAGATTCAATAACTCCATAAATAGCAGCAAGAATTAAAGAGTCTGGCCACAGAGTGATCATGTATAGACCAACTGAGAATTCCCACATTCTGCAGGCAATAAATGCAAATGTTTCAACAGGAACAAGATCCAATATAAAGATACAGAGCATGTTCAATATTGTGAGTATCCAAAACTTTGGCCAAGTTAAACCAGTCCAACGATCCAATTAATGGTTTTAAGCAAGAAAATTTTTCAATTCTTTTTTCTTGGTTAAAGACAATGTGTGTAGATTTAGGTTTAAAACCGCCATAAATTTGAGTTTTTAAATAGTAGAGAAAGTAAATTAATTCTGATAAAAATTGAGAAGTTAATTGGGTTTTCAAGAATTTAAAGAAAACAGAGAGAGAGAGAGAACCTGGCGTCCCATCTTGCTAAGAAATGGCCAATATACAAAAATCTGATAAGAGATGATGTAGGGTGATCAGAAGAATTTTCTTGTTGTTGTTCAAGTAATGGCTCTCTCATAATTTTCCACTGTTTTTGCTCTTTAATTTGAAACAGAGCAGCTTCTTCCTCAGCTCAAAAGATTTCAACTTTCAAAAGCTAGGTCCTAAAATTATTTAAGATGACAATGATGTGAGATCCAATTTTATTGAAAGAGACGAGAGAATCTAACAGTCAAGCTTGCATACGTGTTAATTTCAGGGCAACAATTTCCCTGTTTCTACTGGCTTTGTCTTTTGTTAATTAATATATAACGATAAGGCTGCATCTGGCCTCAAATATATATATATATTTTATAAAAATTTCATAAATTTATAAAATAATAATAATTTTACATATTATTTTATACCATATAAATATTTAAAAAAAACATTATTTATGGAATTCATCAAAAATTTATAAATTAAAAGTGATTTTATATATTATTTTGCAACTTCAAATATTAAGATGACTTTTTTTTTACAAAATTTTCTATAAATTTATAAAATAATATATAAAATTACTATTATTTTATAACTTACATATATTTAAAAAAAATGACTATTTATTATTAACTCTTCGTAAATTTATAATAATAATTTTACATATTATTTTGTAAAACTACATGTATTTACTAAAAAAAATATATAATTTTTATAAAATTTTCTATAAACTTATAAAATAATGGTCATTTTATACACTTTTAATAATTTATATATATTTGTAAAAAATAAGAATTTTTTACAAAATTCTTTATAAATTTATAAATTATTTTATAACTTGCAGACATTTATAAAAGTGATATTTTTTATAAAATTCTCCATAACTTATTAAATAATGGTGGTTTTACACTTTATTTTATTATTTACAGATATTGATAAAAAATAATATTTTTATAAATTTTTTTATAAATTTATAAAATAATAATGATTTTATAAATTATAACATTTATAAAAAATATTTTTTTTATAAAATTTTCTATAAACTTATAAAATAATAATAATTTTACAATCATTTTATAAATCCAACTAACATGTTACTTAAAATCATCTTAGAAAGCCTTTATTTCAACTTATAACATTATAATTTTGAAAATAAATTCAGTATTATTAAATCAAAGGTAATATATACAATTAAAATTAGGTTAATTATTATTTTCTCCTTATAAAATAATTTAATACACTAAATTTTTTATAATTTTTAAAAATAGACTAAATCCCTCCTAACAAATGTCATATTATACTAGTATATCATTCCATCCAATTTTACTACTAATCAATCTTAAAATAATTAACAAGTATATTAAAAAAATAAAAATATCCATACCCTTTATTTTTAATTAATTATATTTTATTTTTGCTTTAAAAATATTTTTTAGGGTTAAAAATTCATTTTCATATTTCTTGACAAATTTAAAAATAAAAATAAATAAAAATATTTTTTTAAAAAATATTTATTATTTATTATTTTTATTTTATAAAATAATTTAAGAAGAAATTAAATTATTTCTTCTTAAATTTTTTTTATATAAATAGAAAATTCATTTTCATATTTTTGATAAATTTGAAAATAAAAAGTAAAAATATTTTGTTAAAAAAATATTTGTTATTTTTATTTGTTATTTTCAAAAATTTTATTTTTTTTTAAAATAAAAATAAAATATTTTTTGAAAAAATATTTTTATTTATTTTTATTTTCAAATTTATTAAAAAAATATGAAATTATATTTGTTAACTCTAAAAAATATTTTTTAAAACAAAAATATAATGTAATTAATTTAAAATAAAGGATAAAGACATTTTTATTTTTTTATTATTTTTATTAATTATTTTAAAGTTGATTAACGGAAAAATTAGACGGAATAATTTTATAGCATATTGTGACATTAGTCAATGAGAAGTTAATATATTTTAAAAAAAATTAAGAAAAATTCAATGTATTAAATTATTTTATAAAAAAGAAATAATAATTACCCATTAAAATTTGAACGTAACATCAAATTCACAAGAAATAGTTGTGAATTGAACTTTTAATGGAAAAATATCAATTTTAGAACATGTATTATTGTTAAAAGCTAAATTTGAGTCACCTATAATAAATTAGTTTAATTTTTAATTTTTAATTTAATTTTTAGTTTAATTAAGGGTTTAATCCGTTAATTACATTAATAGTATTAATTATGAGACTCATTCATATTTTTTAATTAATAAAAAATATTAAATTAAAAAAAATTAAAATTAAAAAAAAAACTCAAAAAATGATTTGAATTAAAAAATTTAAGAAGAAATAATTTAATTTCTTCTTAAATTATTTTTTAAAATAAAAATAAAAATATTTTTTTAAAAAAATATTTTTATTTATTTATTATTTTCAAAGTTGTCAGGAAATATGAAAATGAATTTTTTAACACTAAAAAATATTTTTTAAAGTAAAAATATGATGTAATTAAAAAATATTAAAATTAAAACACACACATGGTTAATAAGGATAGTAAAAAGACATATGTCCTTATCCTTTATTTTTAATTAATTATATCTTATTTTTTGTTTTAAAAAATATTTTTTAGTGTTAAAAAATTTATTTTCATATTTTTTGACAACTTTGAAAATAAAAATATTTTTTTAAAAAATATTTTTTATTTTTTATTTTAAAAGATAATTTAAAAAGAAATTAAATTATTTATTCTTAAATTTTTTAATACAAATTGTTTTCTGAATTTTTTTTTTAATTTTAATATTTTTTTAATTAAAAATATTATTTTATTAATTTAATATTTTTATTAATTAAAAAATATGGCTGGATCCCACAACTAATATTATTAGTATAATTAATGGACCAAATTCTTAATTAAACTAAAAATTAAATTAAAAAACTTAAATAAATTTATTTTACGTGACTCAAATTAAATTTTTAATAAAAATACAAGCTATGAATTAAATATTTTCCCACACTTAATACATGGCAATTTCTCCACCAAACAAATGCTGGATAGGCAGATTCAATAACTCCATAAATGGCAGCTGGAATTAAAGAGTCTTGCCCACACCACAGAGTAATCACATACAGACCATCCTACAAGTCCCACAGTCTCTAGGAGTCACGCAGAATTAGATCCCATATACGAGTAGAGCTAATCTTTTGGTATCAGAGGATGTTAAGAATTTCTGAAAATTATTATTATTATTATTATTTTTTTAAAAATGAATATAATAATAATTTAAACTCAAATTTTATTAAATAAAACATAGTCAAACTTAATTTGTTAGAATATTAAAATAAAAATAAATTAATCTATCAATTTTTTAAATTATTATTACACCTTAAAGCTAAAATTTCAGAAATTTTTATTATTATCTGATACCAAACGTTATCTGATAATGTTATTTTAAATTTATAAAAATGTAAGATACATCATTAATTAAGTGTATTTAATTTTATTTAAAAATTTAAATTTTGCAAGAATTTAGATTAAATGAATTTTATTTAGTTACTTTACTAATTTTCATATTTAGTATGGAGAAAATTTTGTAAAATTTAATTTCAATCAATGTAAAAAAAAAAAATAATAATTTGAAAAAAAGTAAAGATCATGTGATTTTAAATTTAATTTTACAAAAATTTAATTTAATTAGATTTGTCTCATAGTCATAATACTTTTATTAGTAGCTATTAGATAAGGGTGATTAAAAAAAATAAGTTAAATAATTTAGGTATTGTTTAAAATAATTCTTTCATAAAAATTAAATTCAATTTCGTTGTATGACTGGGCATATGGTACTGAATCCGACTGATATTCAACTTCACTAATTTAAGCCTAAAAGTTACTAGAAACTAATTTAATTAAATAATATCTAGCGAATTATAGTCATTAAGATCGAATTTAAAATTATTTTTATGGAGACTATGTGCTAGGTTTCTACCTATTAGAAATAAGCTAATTCATATAGTCATTTATGTTCCATCAACATGTTTATTTTGTCAAGGAAATGAGTAGATATATCTAAATCTATTCCTGAATTATACATTTACTGCTGAATGTATAAATGTTGCAAAGATTTGGCTTGCCTCTCATGATCAAGAGTTATTATGTGATTGGTTACTAAATTTCATCTCATCCAGACCCGGTGAAGTATGTGCTAAACTTCTAGTAGTCTTATATAGCATTTAGAGGTAACGTAATGTTTTACTATGGCAACAGGTCTCATATAGTGCAATTGCTATCGTTCATAGATCAATGCACAATTACTCAGAATGGTTACTTGCTCAGTCGAAGAAGATTAAAGTTCCATCAAGTTTAGTGAGTACTACAGCCTCAGTGCATTGGGAGAGACCTCCTGCAGGTGTGTTGAAATGCAATATAGATGACGCAACTTTTTTAACTCAAATTTTTCAAGTGTTGCAGCAGTAATGCGAGATTTAGTAGAAAGTTTCATTTTGGATTGTTCTTGGCAGTTTAATAGTCTTTTTTCAGCCTTAGAGACAAAGGCATTGGGCCTTAAGGAGGCCTTCAACTAGTTGGAAGATCAAGGTTTCACTAATGTGTTGTTTGAGTCTGATTCCAAGCTATTAGTTGACTCCATTTGTGAAAACAGTACTGATCTCAACAGAGGTTTAATTACTGCTTGTAAGCAATTGTTTGGTTGTAATAGTGGAAGACAAATCCATTTTAAAGGTAGACAAGGAAATAAGGTGGCTCATATGTTAGTTAGAGCTTCCACCTATTTCCTAGTCCATACATTTGGACTACTCCTTCCATCTTTTTTGTTGATGTAATTGCTGATGATATTGCAATGAATTAAGAACTTTTATCCTAAAAAAAAAAAAAATCAAACTTAAAATAATCAAACTGAACCGGTTAATGGGATACTTCCAACTTATTTTTTGTACACCCGATGGTTAGGCCAATTATAATCAAATTAAATTGGTCAGTGGGCTACTTCTAACTTATCCAATCCAGTCGGTGGTTAGGCCGGTTTCGAAAACATTAAATATGTAAAAGTGTGTTGATTTAGGTTGTATTTTATTTTTTATGCATCTAAGGCGAAACCAAAAATTTTATAGGACTTTAGAGAAATAGAAGGTGTTCCTTGTCTCTAGAAAATTTCTCTTTAGTTATTTTTAGGATAGGGTCGATGGTTGGCCTTTTTTTTATACTTTTAATTTTTTATGTAATAATATTTAAATTTATTTTTATTTTCAACATATTAATCTTATTTTAATGGTTTATTTTATTTGTATTTTTATTTCATTCATGGTGGATTTTTTTATTGATTTATTATTTACTCGATAGTTTAATTGAAATTATAAACATTATTTTTAACATCAAATATACATTTGTTGATATCCATATCAAATTCACATAAAGTCTGTTAAAAGAATTAAAAAGTATCTATTATTTACATCTTTCAAACTATTTGATAGGGATGGAAATTAAATCGATAAAATCGATAAAATCAAATTGAAATTGATAATTTTATAATTTATTTAGTTTGATTTGGTTTGAAAAATAGAATAACCCGAAAGTTTAATTTAATTTGCAATTTGAATTTTTTTTCTTTAGTTTTAATCCGAATCAAACTTAAGTTATATATATATATTATATTATTTTTAACTATTATTATAATATATTTATTTTATTTTATATACAACCATATTTTTTTAACCTAATATTAATTTAGAATTAAAAAAAAATTCATAAAAATTATCTAAAGATAAATAAATAAAATAATATAACTCTTGAGAAAAAATATAAATTTTGAATATGTTAATTAATGAAGTAGACAATTTTTGAGTTGTACAATATTAAACTATTTTTAAAAAATTTTCATTACTGATATTTTTATTAAATTTATAACAAAAATTAATTAATTTTTTAGTATGTTTTTAACAAATAATGGAGATCAATAAGATTTGGTGTTTTTCCATATTTATATTTTATATTTTTTTTATTTTTTTATTTTTCTTATTTAATTTTGGTAAGAAACTTATGTTTAGGTGTTATTTAAGGTATTATATTAGTTTTGATTTGTTTCCTATTTAAATTAGTTTTAATTCTTTTTCTTATTTATGTAAATATAGTGATTTGTTTTATTTTCGAAATAAATTACCATATTAGACTCCTAAAATTTTCTGAAAATTATTTCCTATATATAGTCATATAAACTATAGGCAAAGAGAGCTTTTAATTAAATTAAAATAATATTTTTGTGTGAAAGTTATTTCTTTCAATCTTTGTTATTCGTTTGAATCATTAAATTTTGATGCATGTTAGTCTGGTATTCATTTAGAATCAATACACTTTTAGAAAATTTTTAATACGTCAGTTGGTATTAGGATTTACGCTCGTTCCATGAAAACCATGCTATCAAGGAGAGGACGTCAAACTGCATATGTAGAGAATGTTTATTATTGTGACGCACCAACTCATATAATTCAACGTATCATGAACTATATGGAGGAATATATAATACAAATGATGAAATAATTAACTCATCAGATGAATGAGCTTTTAAGAGATTAAATATTTAATCTTTATGCCTCATAAATAATGTCAAATGTCAATTAAGATTTATCTCCAATATTTAATGATTATTCTAATGAAGAAATATTATCATCTATTGAAAATTGTAATAATATCGGGGAATCGTAATATATCGCATCACTAATTCACAAGAATGAAAAATATTATTATGAAAATCCATTCTCAATTAATCTTTTTATAGAATATGATTTTCAATTTATAAAAAAATAAATAATTGAAACTTATATTGAAAGTCATTAGACAAATTGTATAGGAACCATAAGCAAAATTGAAAAATTTCACACTCTTGATGAGTATTTTATGAGTATATGTGATTAATATATAATTATTTTTTCTAAAAATTTCTTTTGATAATGGTATAATTGTAAATTTAAAGTCAAATTTTTTTTTACCCAAAAGAGAATAATGGAGATTAATAAGATTTGATATTTTTCCATATTTGTATTTTATATTTTTTGTATTTTATATTTTTCTTATTTAATTTTCGTAGAAATCTTATTTTTAGGTGTTAATCAAGATATTATATTAGTTTTGATCTGTTTCCTATTTAAGTTAGTTTTGATTTTTTTCCTTATTTATATAAATTTAGTGATTTGTTTCATTTTTATAATAAATTATTATATTATACTCCTCAAGTTTTTTGAAAGTTATTATCTATATATAGTCATATAAATTTTAGGATAGAGAAAATTTTTAATTGAATTAAAATAATCTTTATAGATGAAAATTATTTTTTCTAATTTTCAATTTTTTTTTTAATTAATAAATATTAATCTAATATTTATTTAAAATTATCATACTCTTATAAAACTTCTTTTACTTCAACAAATAAATTAGTTTCTATGAAATTAAAAAAGTCTAACTGTGGCGATCGATTCTTCATTTCAATATTTAAAAAAAAAAAAGAAGAAGTCTAGCTGTCAAATCTCAAAAAATAAAAAAGGAAAAAAGGAAAAGAAAGAAAGGATTAGAAACAATTTCTCATGGGGAGCTGTTTTTGAAAGTGCTGTGGCCCAAGTATGTGCAATCCTACTAAATGGCTCAAAGCTGAAAAGCAAATGGTAGGCCCATTGTGTCAGATGAGACAAGAATTCAATCCAGGTTACTCGAAAGCCTATTTCTTTCTTTGTCCCCCTCATATATATT
>CANXYC011755735.1:0-35991 GCA_948193065.1 Aleurites moluccanus
CTGGAAATCTCCTTACTGGGTTTGGTTTTTATAACCCATATTGGCTACTAGACATTGCCAATGTAGCCATAGTAGTTCACCTTGTTGGTGCATACCAAGTCTATTGCCAACCCCTTTTCGCTTTCATTGAAAAAACAGCAGTCCAAAAATACCCAGACAGTGATTTCATTACCAAAGAAATTAAAATCCCAATTCCTGGCCTCAAAACCTCCTACAACCTTAACCTCTTTAGATTGGTATTCAGGACAATTTTTGTAATTTTTACCACTGTAATTTCAATGCTCCTCCCTTTCTTTAATGACATAGTTGGTCTCCTTGGAGCTTTAGGATTCTGGCCATTAACAGTTTATTTCCCGGTTGAGATGTACATAGCACAAAAGAAGATTCCAAAATGGAGTACAAGATGGCTATGTCTCCAAATTCTAAGTGTTGCTTGTCTTATTATCACCATAGCTGCTGCTGCTGGGTCAATTGTTGGAGTTATAGATGATCTCAAGACGGTCAAGCCTTTCAAGTCCAGCTATTAAATCAACGCAAGTTGATTACTATCACCATTAATGATTCAAAAGCAAAATGAAAATCAACACTAGATTTTAGTTTTTGTTGATGTTGATGTTCATTGTTCTTACTGTTTCTTCTTCTATTACCAAAAAAAATCATGTTTGTAACATAAGTTCAACAAAAAAAAAATCATGGATCTCTAATTCTCTATTTTCCAGTGCAAATTTGAAAATTTTGCGCAATTAATGGTTGCTGTCTTAATAAGCTTTTATTTTCTACATAAATATATAATTATTATTATGAAATTAATAATTGTTCCAACTGTTACAATCAAGGAAGAGACAGCAACTCGAGATTCCTCTAATTAATTTTAATTCTTATATATTTTTGTTTTATTATTTTTTTATTTATTTTCAATGGCCCTGCTTGAATAGTATGGCAAATAAGGCATCTTCATTATCACCATTGAAAAGTCCACATTTAGTGCGATAAATAAATAAATAAAAGAAGAAGAAGAAAATAATAAAGGTTTTGGACCATTTTCTGAGATGCTGCTAAACCATAGTGAATCATATTCAGTCCAGAAAGATTCATGTATTTAATATAAATCACTTTTTTTTTTTTTTTTTATTTATAACGAGTCCGAACTTGAAATTTTATTGAAGTTGAAATATCTATGATGGGAATAAACATGTAGAAATAGTGTATAAAAATCATTATTAATGATTCATAGTTAGATTTAACTTTCAAGTATTATAAGATATCTATATTTTAATTTTAAATACACATATATATCAAATTATATCATATTCGATAATTTGTTAATATGATAAAAATAAATAAATTATTTATTAATTTTTTCTATATAATCATTTGATATTTAAATTAAAGTCGAATAAAATTTATAAAAAAAAAGTTCATTTTAAATTCGAAAATTTATTTGAGAAAAATAAAATTCTTACAATTCGATATTACTTGTTTAAATTTTTTAAAAAATAACAGAATCGGTACATTTTGTCGTACTAAAAATATGTATGGTGTCGACCATCAGTGGGTATAGGCTAGTAATACAAAAAGTGTGATGCTTCATGCCTGCCCCTTTTTCCATAGGGACCAGAACATGTTAGATATGAGTCTATTTTGAACTAAAAACAGTGCCAGCTTCTGCTTTGAAACTGACAAGCCAAGCCATATATATAGAGAGAGAAACAGAGAGAATTAGGAGAAATAGAAATATTGATATACAGTAAAATCTCTATAAATTAATAATTTTTTATAACTCCGATTTAAATTAATAAATTAAATTAATATTTAATTAATTAATATTTTTTTTAATTAATAAAAAATTAATAAATTAAATTAATATTTAATTAATTAATATTTTTTTTAATTAATAAAATTATTATGAGTTTTAATAATATTAATTTATAGAGATTTTATTGTATGGGTTAGTGTGAAAAGAAAAGCATAACAAAAGCAGTGATAGTGAATTTAAAAGGTCTTTACATATCATATGAAAGCAATGGATTCCTAAAATTTCACTGTGAGATTTTAGACTTTTAAAAGGATTCCAAAGTGCTTGCTTTTTTTTTTTTTTTTTTTTTTTTCAGTAGATCCATTGGAATTTGATGTGAATGTTGGTAGTGGAATTTCAATTTATCAACTATATAACATCATCATCATTACATATCAAAGAGTTGTACAAATAAAAAAATATATATATTAATGTGTTTATCAAAACCAAAGTCAATGTTATTAAAATCGAATCCAATCAGCTAGTTCGATTGAAAAATTAAAAATTAGTTAAGCGGTTAATTCGGTTCACTTTTTTTATCCACCTTATAATAATCAGTTAAAAAATCGATAAATTTACCGAACTTTGTTTTTATTTGGGCGGGCCAATTTTTTTTTATCAAAATAACATCATTTTGAACCAAAACATCATTGTTTTACTCTTAAAATTTTTTTAATAAATTTTTGTATTCAAGGAAATTTAAACCCAAAATCTTTAAGAGATTTTCTAAAATTCTTTTCAATGTGCTAATGATAAGTTTTGTTAATATTTTCTTAAACATAATATTTATAATTATCAGATAATTTAACTAATTAATAAATTATATTATTAGTTTTTAAGATAATTAAACTCATTAAATTTAATATATTCTTAAAATATAAATATATATATGTTTTTGTGATTTGAAATTTTATTTTAATTATTATTTAATTTATTTGTTAACTAATATGTATTAATTTATTTATTTTATATAAATATATTTTATTTATCATATATGTAATATAATTATAATATATCTTATATTTATTATATATTTAATTTAATTATGATTTAACTCTAATTATTTTTTTAATGGTAAAATTATTTAAATATTAAAAAATTAAAGAACAACTAATATGATATATGAGTTGAATTTTTTTCATATAATAATATATGATATAAAAAAATATTTTTTATAATTTGATTTAAAATTAATTATTATAATTTTTATTTTTATAATAATTAATTATTATTATACTATTATTTTAAATTTAATTGAATTATTTTTTATTATATAATAGAAACAAAAACAGATTAATATATATATTTTTTATTTTATAATATTAAATTTAATTATTTTAAATTTTATTTCGATTTAATCAATTTAATTCTTATTAAAATTTTAATCTTCTGATCTTTTATTTTCATCTGATGAATCTGATTCTGAAAATACTCATCAAAATCTCATTTAATATATTAATTAGTTCATTTTATTTTATTCTAGCTGCAAAGATTTAAGCTCCTCACTTCAACGTAGCATGTGAATACCATTATATTTCTTGTTACTATACTTTTGCAGTCCCATTTCTAGCATTTAAATAGACATGAGAGAACACAACATGTGCCCTGCAATTTCTAAGCAGTAATTCATTAAAAATCAAGCTGAAATTGCAGTATTATAAACTTTATTATATATATATATATATATAATTACGCTGAAATCATAATTTAAAGTACTTATGAGATGTAAATACATCGACATATATGATAATAAATCTGAATAATGTCAGCTTTTGCAATATTTTGCATAATTATTGTGCATATATACAAATAAAGTTCACAGCCGCGGAATGGGGTTTCCAAACTTCTCAAAATTAATTTTTATATTTTTATATTTTTAATTATTTTGTCCTTTAAATTTTAAGTTATTTATTTTTAAAAAATACACATTTTAACTCCTTCAAATTTTTTAAATTTTATTGTATATTTCATAATTTTTAAAAAAAAGTATATATAAATTATTTAAAATTTTATTTATTATCGATATATTATTATATTTATAAATAAATATTTTATAATATAATAATAATACTAAAATTTTTAAAATTAATTTTATAAATTTAATTTTTTATTATTATTTTTAATCCCTAACTTTGAAGTGTAGCTGCGTACTTGACTCTTCGAATGGCAGTGTAATTTAATAATAAAAGTGGCGGTTTAGTGGAAGAAAGCGGCCACCATCGCTGGCGGAGAGTGGCAACTATTGATTCTCTTGAGTATTAATTCTTTTCCAAGGTCAAAGCTGGTGTGCTTTCAATTTTTTTTTTTTTTAGTGGGTTGGTGCTTTGAATTCTTACTAACATGACTTTCCCATTTTTCCCTCTTTCCCCACCTAACAATATAAAATTTCTTAAAAAAAAGTGCTCTTAGATTTTTCTTTTTACCATAATTATTTTTTGTTAATGGTGAGAAGAGAGGAGATTCTCCAAGAACTGAGGAGACTAATTTCAAGATCCTTTCTCTAATACGTGAAGTATTTTTATTCTTAATGGATTTAATGATTTAGTGGCAAGACAAAAGAACCTGATATGACGGTGATTTAGTAGAGCAGTGTTTAAATTAATTAATTAGGTTTAACCAGCAAATTAATGAACCCGATAACAAATTTAGCAGAGACAATTCAAGAATTAAGTTGAATATGTTCAAGATTCATTGAATCAATTGATGACCTTACTGTTTTAAATTGGTGGTTCTGGTGTAACCAAGTGTTATAATGATTATGATCATACACCGATGTATATAGAGATAATGGGTTCATGTAATCTAAATTTTTGAAATTTTTTAGAATTAATTATAATATAATTTTTAAAATTTGATAACATTAATAAAATAATTTCTATATTTTGAAAGAATAATTATTTAATCATTAATAAAATATTATTTAATTTTCTTTTTTTCTTTTTTTTTTTCTTTTTTTTTCCATTTTCTTTTAATTTCTTTATGTTTTTTCTCAATTTACTTTTTTTTTTCTTTTTAATAATATTGTAATGATTTTTAATTATTTTTAATTAAAATATATATTTAAAGAGTATTTTATTTCTAAGATTTCTGCATACACACTTATATACAGCGAAGCAATTAAAAATATACGGATCATTCATATTAATCTTTTAACAAAATTTTTTTGTTTCAATTAGAATAATTCCTGTCTTTTCATGCAATGGAGTCGTAACTTAATTCTATGGGTAAGAATTAAAAATACATGAGTAAATATAAATACTAATATCTTTTCATTAGAAAAATAGATATAATTAAAAATAAGAATAGTGAACAAAATTTTAAATTGAGATTTGCATATTAGTTGAGCACTATATGAAGTTAGAATATGGGCAAGACTTTTTCCTAATTCTATACACAAATTTACCTTTTTTATTTAAATTTTCATGCAATTTAACTGTTAAAATTAATGGTAATATAATGAATGGAAATTGATAGATTCTATGTTTTGAAAAAAAAAGTATAATTTAGACTATCCTTTGATATTTGAATCAACTAAATTTGATTTTTAATTTGATATGTTATATTTTTGAAATTTTTTTATTTTCTTTTTGAATTAGAAATAATTCTATAAAATAAATTACATAGTTAACAGAAAATAAAATATAAAACTTTTTAAATCATAAAACACATTTTTAAATCTAATTTGAAGGTTGATAATCTTTTTAAGCATAAAAATGATCCAATATAATAATGGTAATCATATTCATGCGGTGATTATATAATTTTATAACTTGATTTTTATATTTTTATCAGAATATATTATTTCACAACTTAATTTTTATGTTTTATAATGAATTTGATAGCATAATTTGTTCATTATTACCGTTAAAATTTTTAATATCAATTTTATGTAGAGATAATAATAACTCTAAAATTAGAGAATAAATATATTAAAAAACATACAACTCTCATCAAAGAGCAAAATAAATAAAAAAAATACTACTAATTTTGCAAAGAGTAGATTTATATTTATTAAAACAAACAAAAATTATAAAAAAGTGAAACAATAGAGTTTCCTTCATCTTTTCTTTTTTAGCTTGCGACAATTCAAAATAAAAAAATAAAAAAAAAAAAAAAATTGAAAGAGTAAAGGAGAACAGCGGCTAAAATAAATTAAATAAAACAAAATTTATATTTTAAAAAATATTAATCTATTCATGCTTTCTCCCCGTCCCATAATAAATATTCTAATTATAAAATATATTATTATTAAAAAAATTTCTTGATTTATTTTAAAATTTAAAATTTATTTATTATTTTAATTTATTAATTACTTTTTCTCTCTATCTTTTTAATTCTCTCATATTTTATATTTCTTAATTAATTTTTATATTTTTTAACATATTTTTAATAAATATATTATTATCGACTTAAAATAAAATATAATTTGAATCAATAAATAAAATAATTAAATTAAAATATATAAAAAATAAAATTAAAAAAATTATTATGTTACGAAAAGAGTATATTTTTTTATCAATATGTTGCTGGCCGAATCTCTCAATCTCTCCCCTCTAATTGATTATCTTCAAACGATCATAACTGTCCATCAAACTTTTTCATATACAACTGAGATTTTTTTTACTTTATAATATTCAACAAAATAAATAAATCATATTATTATTCTAAAAAATTTCAAAATAAATATCTTTATTCATAAAATTTTTAACTTTTAATAACTCAAAATTTCAAATAATTATTTTCATACAATATTTTCATTGTCATATATTCATCATCTTTTAAAATATATTTCTTAAAATGACTTAAAAGTTTTTATTATTAAAAATATTATTTTAAAATTTTATAAAAATTCAAATTATTACAAACGAATAATAATTTCATTTTATCTATTATGATAATTTTTAATTATACATAATTAATAATTTTAATATTATACATAAACTATATTGATAAAAATAATTACATAATCAATTTAATATTTAACAATATGCATTCATAATAGATATTAAAAATATTTAAAAATCAAAATAGAAATAGAAATATAAAATAAATAATTTTTAATTAATAGTAAATACTTTTATAATTATTTTAAATTTTAACGATAGATAACATTATCATAAATTTTAAAATCAGTTTTGGTTTCCAAACTTAGTTAATCATAGAAAACATTATTAAAATATCATTCGGTACTTAAAATTAAAATTTTAATATTTAATTATTTTAAATTATTTAATAACATTTTATTTTAAACTTTTCAATTAACTTAAATATCACTTAAAATAATTAATTAAAATTCTTAACTTACAACTTGCGCAAAATTTTACATTAAATAATTAAATTTTAAATATTTTTACAATTTAAATTATAAAACTTATATTATTTCATAATTAAATTTTTAGTACTTAATTTTTAATTTTACAAAAAATCCAACTTAATTATTTTTTTGAAAATATACGAAGTCTTGTAGAGGTGTTAACAAAAGGGAGCACCAGATCAGTGTAATAAAGCCAAGGCAGCTACCATTCCTCAAAGGGAAGAGTTATAACAGAAGCTAAAAATAATCACAAACCACAGCCATGCAATTCTGACAGAGTAACAAATGTATATTACAGATGCACACAGAAAACCACTTTTACAAATGAACACAAAATCTCCCAATTTCTCTTACCATCAACATAATTGTATTGGCTATTTGAACTTCCCAGGGAATGGTTCCATGAATGTTGTAATATAAGTAATATTTCAAGAAACAGCATTAATTTACAACATTATACACAAACAAGAAAGATCTTTTCAGCATGAGTCTGCTATGACCAACAGATTCATGTAATATTCGAGGCGCATCTGAAGCTACAGAATGGAACTGCACAAGCATCATTAACACCCACACCACCCCCAATCCACTCACCCACCCACCCACCAACCTGCAGGAAATGGAAGTTCAGCAACTGCCAAGAGATGTGGAGCAAATAGTCAAAGGGATGACTCGTTAATGGAATTCAAGAAAGTTCCTCCTTATTGAACTTGTTCCAAGCTTCCTGTTATTGCAAGACGCAGTAGAATATAAGAACAGAGAGCAACTAAAAGCACGTTGTTAGCCATTAAACGACTGCAGTTTCAAACTTATCGGCAAGGCTTATAAGAACATTTGCGGACAACAAAAATTTCCTCCAAAATAATAATAAAATTTAGAATGGACAATTGCTAGCTAATGTATTGTTTCAACGTTAACTGGTACAATTTGTACTACGTCAAGTAACAGCTAAAAGGTTTATCCTTAACTGCAGCTACCATCACAATCTATTATGAGATTAGATATTTTTTTAAATGCTATATGTAAGATATTGCTACGAGTGTGGAGTTTCAAAGTACTATACACAACAGATGTACCTCCTCCAGGCACTAACCAAAGGTCATCCTCACTCCATTTTCACATTAAAGAACTTAAAAGGCATTTCCAGCTAAGCAAGTTGAACTGAGAATTTCAAAAGTTGATTTAGATGAGCTCAAGCAAAATATTAGCAGAAATACTGGCTGCCCTCTGGCATTTTCTAATTTGTTGGATAAGTTTTTTATTTTTATTGCAAAGGTCATGCATTTGGCTCACATATCATGATAATTAATCTTCATGATTTCATTTCATCAAAGGGTTAAAGTACAGGATTACTAAATTTAACTGAGACATTTTAATAGTGCTTGTAGAATCACTTGTAATTTAAGTACTTCCTTCCCTTTAACAAAATATATGTTTTTGGGAGAAGGGTGCAATTGGAACAAAAAGGAATTAAATTAGAACTTGATTTTCAGAACTTCAAACATATTGACTTGAAAAGAAGAGCAACATCCATCTCACAAAGCAGTCTATTTTTTATCAAACACCTGAAAATTGAAGTGGTACCTTGAGGATATCAAAAACCTTCTCAGCAGTATATTTTTGTTCAATAGTGGCACCTTTCTGTTGAACCTTATCAGGATGGACGCATAACGTTGCCTTTTTATAAACTTTTTTTACTGAGCCGGAAGTAATCAAATCTGTCAGTGAAACTGGCTCCCAACCACATTCAGGCCAAAGCACCTGCACATAAAAAATTGTCGGCATGTGCACTGTGCAAATAATAAAATCGGAATTTCTTTGGCATTCAAGACCAGTTTCAAAACTGAGAATAACACTTCATTTTACTGAAAACAGCAAATAATTCAACATGTTGCCATAGATTGAATCTAATGAAGAATGCTTTTAGAGGAACATTAGAAAATCCCACTGCAAATAGAAATAATGTTTTTAGCAAATCTCTCTCTCTCTCTCTCTCTCTCTCTCTCTCTTACATTTTGCTACAAAGAATTTTTTTTCTCCTCTTCTTTTTCAATCTTTATACAAGTTGGCAGCAAAAATAAGTAGCAACCAATAATATTAAGTAAGCTCAATTTTAGAAATTCAAAAAATAATATTCTTCATACTTGCAATCCTGCCAATTACTTCAAAATTCAAACAGCAGCATATTCTTTATGATTTGGCTGCTTCAATCCAACTTCACCAATGTAACATGATAGTGATTTCCTTTTCATTCTAAACGCCCTTGAGTGTGGAAAATAGCTAGCAACTAAATGTTTTCATGCACATTAACATGCTAAAAGTTAAATAAATGGAATATTATTTCAAAAGCGACTATTATACAACGCACATATTGCAATGATGATAACAACGCACGCAGGTTGCCTTCTTTCCCTGCAGCCCAGCGCTTTATCTCAGCATCCATATTATCGGCAATTCTCTGCAAATTAAGCTTAAATGTCACCACTAAATGAATGAAAATCAAAGAATTGATATTTCAAAGAAAAAATACATGTCAGGAGACATGGACAAATGTGGAAAAAATTCCAACCACCTGAACCCCTTTACCCACAAAGAAAAGTATATATACACAAATATACAAATACATAGACGTATGGTCTGATATACCACAATATGCAAAGTGTATTGCAAAGTGAGTACAACACTTACGTGTCTCTCTTCTTGCTCATGCTGAGTTTGAAGGTCATGCTGGTTCATATCAGCAACTGCTTTTGCCTGTACGTGCAACAATCCAAAATGAAGGCAAAACACGAATATGAATAATAAATTCAATTTTAGTAAGTCCACGAGGAATTTTTGCAATATATTATAAATCCACATTGAAGTGATGCAACCAAACATCAATTGCCAGAGGGAATTCATGCAGCAGACTGAAGTGCTACCTAAATTAAATAGAATTTTTAGCAGATGAAGCACATCAAATTTATTATTCACAACCACAATTTGTTATGTATAAGATCTAGTAAAAAATTATTCCTTGCAGACTGGATATCTCTCTTTTGTCTGTCACTGTCATTCATTACAAATTTCTATTCACCCTTAAATCAAAGAACTTCAGAATTCAGATAGCCAAGAAGCAAAAATAAAAGGTCATCCACCCAATAACATTAGTCTAATCACATCTAAGGGAACAGAGATTGATAACAGGGTACACACCACACGATCCTGTGTCCTCTGGTGGCGGCCCCATCTGGCTCTTCGTCTTTCTTCACTTTCCCCTTCTACTTCCTCAAATTCTCCAAATAATGAGGCATCTTTGGGTACCCAAAAAAAAAAGAAAAAAGAAAATATTAGAGAAGAGAGATGCACTAAAAGACAACCTGCACTGCTACAAAAGAAATTGACTTCAGCAACAAATTACCTCCAAATATTGAAGAAAAGTCATCAACTATACTTGTTGTAGAAGAAGCCTTCCTTATGCTAGATGAGATGCTGCTAGGCTTTCTCTGGGGTACTGCAGGCTCTCCTCTGCTGTTTATCTTAGCATCAAATAAAGGGTCCTAACAATTACAGCAGGAATCAAATAAAACATGCTTTTGGTGTTGCATATACAAGTTATTCCATATCAATTGTTCTTACCGAAGTTGTGATCTTCAACTTTGGTGCACTGCTGGATCGAGAACCCATGCTAAAAAATGCTTCTAGATCATCTGCACTCTTTTGCTTCGCAGCTTCTCTATAATTGCTTGCTTTCGCAGTTGGTCTCTCCTTTATATCATTGGCATGGTGACCATCTGAGAGTCCATCAGCATTATTCCGAACCCGGCCCATAGCAAAAGCTTCAAGTTCGTCTATGGAAGATACATCTGAACCTTTAACAGCATCTCGAAGCATTTCACCGGTATTAAGGTAATGACAAGAATAAGAAAACAAAGAATTTTACATTATACTATTATTTCCATTTAAGGATGCAGAATAACCTTTATCATTCTTCAAAACTTGTCCTGGTTTTGGAGGAGGCCTTAGTGAGGGGGAAGAGCTTGATGACCTAGTGCTTCCAGAATGGCCAAGCTTACTGAATTCTTCAAAAGGATCTGTGAATGCTGGTTTTGTTGTGGTTGAAGTTGATTCTAATACTACAAACGGGTCACCTGTTGAGGTAAATGTTGATTTATTCATCCCTGTATTTTCTCTGTGCCAAAAGAGTGAGAACAAGAATAAAGGCATCCATTTTTCACATCAATAATTGTGCCATAACATCATACAGAAAATTGATCATGCTAACTAATATATCTAAAAGACAATATTAGACTAACTAGTCAAAGTCAACTCACTAATAAGCATTGGAAAATTAAGGTAAGAGAGATCTACCCACTTATAAAAATCACTTCAAAGCCATGTACTGCTTCAAAGTTCATGGAATTAAACTAGCATTCAGGGTTCTTTCTAAGTGAATGTGTGACAAGAAACCCCTTAAGTTCCATGCAATGTTGATGCAGTGACTGAATATGAAAAATTCACAAGATGGGCCATAAAGATGTAGGAAGGAGACAGAGAGTAAATTCTCCAGCTCTCTTAATAATTTAGCCGATAGGATTCATGCATTCTAATTATATTGATCTGTTCAGACACTGAGTGATTGACATTCTAACCATGTTTTCAGTTCAGCATGCACAAACAAAATTTATAGGGGTTAACCAACCAGACCAGAGTTTGTCCAGTTGGCTCACCTATAGGTAATTTTAGATGGTGGCCATGGGTTCAACACCAAGGTCATTTCCCCATTGACCAAAAGAAGACACACAAACTACCATATATAGACATACATAGACTGAGTAAGAGTGGGGGAGAGTCAGACATAATGCTCAAAAAAGACAGAAGGAGGGCTACTAAATGTGGGATTCAAAACAGCATCCAATAGAAACCTTAAGAGTGTTTTCATTTAAATGACTCTAAGGAGATTGCAAAACAGTATTTGAAGTTTAGTTGTAAAATTTTCCAAGAAGAAAAACTAGAGTTGAAATTTCAAAGTTTTCCTAATTAAAATTATCCTTGTAAAACTACTTTAGATAGTTCTCCAAACTTCCTGTCATAACAAAGACAATGGAGGACACGATTTTCCACTTTGTATGGGCACTACTCTGACGGCTTTGGTTGTTCAATTCAAATCCCAATGGATGCAATTTTTGTTTTTCTTTTTTTTTAATTTATTTTTCTTTCATTTATTATACGCATGATTAGCTTAATCGTTGCTGTGTAATTCCAATGCTACACCACTAGATTTTAGTTTCTTGTTGCTAGGTTCTACAGCAACAATGTCCTTTATTTATTTATGTATGACGTATTAATAATTATTAAATCTAAGATATTAAAAGTGGTGATTATTATTACATTATGAAACCATTTACATTTAAATAATTTCCATTTTTAATACAATTTGCTTATTTACCAAAAACCAATCTAGTAATGATCTAACAAAGGGAAAATAGGAAATGGAAAAGTGGAAAAGTGGACATGATTTCCAGTTCTCCATTTGGAAAATGGAAAATTAACTAATTAAGCAAACTAAGAAACAGAAAAGAAAGCAGAAAAATGGGAACAGAAAACGTTTTCCACAACTAAATAAGGCCTAAGCCTTTAGCCTTACATCATGTCTCGTATGCTTTAATATATAAACTTACCCAAATTATAAAAATGTGACGAGTGGTTATTTTTCACAAATGGACATCATATTATACATAAAAGGATCAGAGAACAACAACCAGACATCGAGAAGATGATAATATGATGATTGCATAATTGGCAAACACAGAAGCCAAGCAATGATGCCTATTTTCAAGCAATTATTCTATTCATCAAGTCTTCCAGCTCTCCAGCACGCTTTGTGATTGTGTGTGATTATATCCATGCATGACATCAGAGCAAGATAACTATGTAATTCTTGAATGCTGTTGTTCTGTAATAAATGAATGATCACTTGACCAGTAACTAAAATTAAAACATAATAAATAAAGATGGAAACCTTCAACCAAAGGAACTTACATTGAAAGCTATCAATCTAAACATCTTTATCAATGAAATAAAGGAAATATGGTTACACTAAAATTGCCAGTTTGCTTCAATGCAATCAACAGAACAATGTAGAGTGACAATAACTCCCCATCGCATTTCTCATATGTATTTAAATACAATCACAAGCTCCTCCATCAAACAATTGAATTCCTAGATATAAATAAAAAAAATCTAAAAGAAAAGAAAAACTCGAGCATTGGCATTTAGCAGACAAAACAAATCGATCAAGTGACTCATGAAACAATGAGATAAAATTTCACAAACATGCAGTCACATACCCTTTGTTTGATGAGTTGCTTGAATCAAACCCAGGTATCAAATCATCAAAACCAACAGATCCATTCTGGCTGGGAGTCTTCGTTTTTGCAATGAAGTTCCCAAACAAGTCATCAATTGGTGCACTCTGCTTCGGCTTAGGACCAAAGGACCCAAAAATATCATCAGAACACAGATTCGAGCTATGTAACCCCCCCAATATATCGCCATCAACTGACGATTTAGCACTCGAGTAATCAGAATTGGAGAATACAGAATCATAATCAAAATAAGACTCAGTGCCATTATCTGTTGTTTGCCTCGAGTTCTTTTGAAAACCACCAAAAATGTCAAAACCATCATCCAAACCGCCAAAGCCCTGGGGTTTTTGATTGCCAAACAAGGATTCGTTATCCTCGAGAAAAGATCCATTAAGGGAGTTGGGATTATAGGAAGATTTCGAAGAATATGATAACGATTTTTTATTTAAAGCAGAATTGGAAGCGAAATTTCGAGTTTGAGCAGTGGTGGTGCTGTTGGGTCGTTTCGAAGAGGCCATCGGAGCCGATTTACCTTGCTGTTTCAGCCCAAAACGCTCTGTTAAGACACTAAACTCGTCCATATTGAGAAACCGAATAAAAGAGACTATATATAATTAAGCTACAAAACAAAGAACTTTGAACGATACAAGTGTTAATAACATTATTTTAAGAACTGGGCATGTATTTGATATATCAACAAAATATAAAAAGAATGAACAGATTTTCAAGAAATTTGAGCGAAATGGAGCAAAGACAAGGGATCTGAAACAGAGGTTTTTTTTTTCAAATGAAAATGAAAGGAAAAAAAAAGGCAGGGGGGTGGAGTGTGGGTACAGATGATGTAGAAAAATTGGCGGGAATTGAATGGTAAAGAAAAATTAAGGAGAAAATTTTTTCGCGAAGGTGTAAGAGGAAATTTCGATTTCAGGGTAGACTCTGTTTTTCTCTTAGGATTTTGTGCAAAAAACAGAGAGACAGAGCAAGCCGTCTCTCATTGAGGGGTGGGCATAAATAAATGTACGGCTTAACTTCTAAAATTTCTAATTATTTATAATTTTCTACCCAAATTAAAGCAACATATTATATTATATATTTGTATATTGAAATAAATAATATTATATTTTTTTAGAAAAATATTAATCACCCTTTTGTTTAACACAATTTGTTTTGTAAGTATTTCAGATTTTACTTGCAGATTGTGTCATTAGTAATAAAATTATAAAATTGAATTTATTTAGCATTTTCAAAATTGTTTCTTTTTATATTTTCTTAGAAATTGATTTGGAATGATAAATACTAAATAATAATAAAATTAGCAGTATTTTCCTAAAATATCCCCAACAATTTAACTTCTTAACATTAGATCTTAATAGTTATAGGGAAGGAAATGTAGATATGATAGTGTTATTAATATTATTATACTTTTTTAATAAATCTATAAAAATTTTTATATTATAAAGATGTAAACTTAATCTTAACTCATATTTTAAGATTGGCGTTGGCTAAAAAAATTTATCTGATCAAATAAATTAGAAGTATTAAGACTTTGAAGTGATTCTAAGTTTTTATTATTGAATTAATATGTTATTGGTGTTTCATCGTTATAAAAAAAATTACTTAATTTTTAATTTGTGTAGAATTATCATAAGTTTTTTATTTTTTACTTTATATAAAGTCCAAACTTAAAAAAAAAAAAAGCACCGACGATCTGAAAGACAAGAAAAGCTATGGAGAAGTTACATTGTGGCAGGCTAAATAGAAAAACTTTTAGACTTTTCTCTTGAAAAAGTTCTTCACCCTATAAATAATATAAATTTATTAGTATTTTAGTAAAATTAAAAATAAAATATTAAAAAATATATAAAGGATTTTTGATTTAAATGTATAAATTTTTTAAATTGGAAATTATTTAGTATGTATTAAAAATTAATTATTAAATAAATAATTATATGATGGTGAAATAAGATAAATAAAAAAAGTCACACATATAGAATCATGAAATGAAGTTGTTAATTGGTCCATTTGGATCTATTTTTGGCGTATGCAACTGTGAGTTTGATTTTTAGGCTTAAGAATACATAATTAGACTGCCCCCTGCCAACTACTACTGCCATGGAAATCACATGGGAAATCTACACCTTTTTAATTTAGGGGTACTTAAACGTGAATTGATAATTATGAATTTGAAATAAAATTATTTTTTTAATTAGTAAAATTTATAATAAATAATAGTAATTTTTATTTATTATTAATTTTTTTTAATTTTAAAAAAATTAATAATTAATTTTTATTTAAATATTTAATAATTTTTTAATTGGTCATGTAATTTTTAAAAAATAATTAAATTTTATAGTTGAATATCTAAATATCTCCTTATTTTTTATATTCAGTCTTAGGAACGGAAGTAATCCAAATTCAAGGCTACCCCAGTTTAAAAAAATTTCTTTAAATTTATTAAAAAAAAAATTATATTGTCCATTATAATTCAGTTTTTTTATATAGTTTTAATTTATCTAAAATTAATTTTTTGAAAAATTTTATATTTATATGAAAAATTTTAAATCTCGATCCACTTAGAAATAAATTTTTAATTTTGTCTTTGTTCAGTCTAAATATTTTATTTTATTATGTGTTTTATCTTTTGTTTTATATATTTTTTTATGTGTCACATTATTTTTTAAAAATGTTTTTAATAATAATATATTTATATAAATGGTATGATATATAAAAAAAATAGGATATAAAAAAGATAGAAGATAGGAATCCTTTATATTAGTCTTGACCAACAAAAAAAAAGAAAATTGTTATTAATAAATTAAAAATTAAATAAAAACAATTACGGGTCCAACTCAAAACCAAGAAGTGCATTTTGACAGCCAGCCATTATTGATTAGTTTACACTGCTCATCTACTAAACTTTATATGCTTTGTTTAATGTTTATGTTATAGCTTCAATATTATTTTGATTCTTCCAACAAATGAACTGGCCATGGCCAATAAACTCTCCTTCTACTTGTTATTTTTCTTCTCCTTGTTCTTCTTCACCATTGCCTCCATTGATTCAGCTTCAGCCTCCTCCTCTTCCTGTCCCATAAATTTCACCTATATTCAAACCACCCCATGGGATAAATCTGGGTGTCTAAAACATGATGAGGGACATTGTTGTGTGACTCTTCTCAGCCTCATTGGAATGGGAATAGCCCAGCATCTTAGAGAAACTTCCATGTTTCAACTTCCTACTGCAAGTGTTCAATCTTCTTGTTTGTCTGATTTTCAAGCCAAGCTTGCTGCCATGTCTATAGACTCATCATTTATCCCTATTTGCTTCAATAGCACAAATCAATTTGTTACTAACAGTTCTAGCTGTGTTGGGATAGAAACTATCCAAGATTGGACAGAAAAGGTAGGTCCAGTTACCTCTTTACAAACATCATGTAAAGGAGATGTATCAGGACTAACCCAGTGCAGCTCTTGTCTTGAAGCTGGTCAAAAGGTCTCTTCCCAGTTAACTAGTCTCGACCCAAAAGCCGCTTTTAAATGCTTTTCTTTCACTAGTTTATATGCTGCTGCTATTGTTAATGATTTTGGTCCGATGGATCCCAGAACAGCTAGTTGTATGCTAGGCTTACCATTAGCAGGCTCCGCAATTAACAAGTCATCCAAAAGTTCCAAAAAGGATCGCTCACTCAAATTCGTTTTCGGATTCACAGGTGGTCTTATTGGTGCTTTACTTGCTTTAGGAATAATTTTTTGGTACAGGAGATGGAATAGGAAGAGAAAACTAAATGCTTCACACGAAGAATATGTAAGCAGTTTCAGGGCTAGTGTGTTGCCTAATTCCGGTGCAAAATGGTTTCACTCATCAGAACTTGAACGGGCTACTAATGGATTTTCGCAGAGGAATTTCATTGGACAAGGAACTTACGGGGTTGTGTACAAAGGCACGCTAGCAGATGGAACTGTTGTTGCAGTGAAACAAATGCAGGATTTGGACTCACAGGGAGATGAAGAATTCTCCAACGAGGTAGAGATCATAAGCAAGATCAGACACCGAAATCTTCTCTCTCTACGAGGATGCTGCGTTACAAGCGATCAATTGAAAGGTAAAAGAAGATATCTTATTTATGATTTCATGTCTAATGGTAGCCTCAATGACCATTTATCAAATCACCATAGCAGAAAGCAATTAACTTGGCCTCAGAGAAAGAACATTGTTTTGGATGTGGCTAAAGGGCTTGCTTACTTGCATTATGGTCTCAAACCTGCAATTTATCACCGTGACATTAAGACTACTAACATACTATTAGACCTGGAAATGAAAGCAAAAGTTGCAGATTTTGGGTTAGCAAAGCAAAATTTAGAAGGCCAGTCTCATTTAACAACAAGAGTAGCAGGAACCCATGGTTATTTAGCACCTGAATATGCGCTATATGGGCAATTAACAGAGAAAAGTGATGTGTATAGCTTTGGAATTGTGATTCTTGAAATTATGAGTGGAAGGAAGGTTCTTGATCCAACGAATTCATCGTTTCTTTTGATTACTGATTGGGCATGGATGCTAGCAAAATCAGGAAACACAGAAAAAATATTTGATGAGTCAATAAGGGAAGAAGGACCAAAAGGGATAATGGAGAGATTTGTTCTTGTTGGGATTCTTTGTGCTCATGTAATGGTGGCATTTAGGCCTACAATTGCAGATGCTCTAAGAATGCTAGAAGGTGATATTGACATCCCCACATTACCTGACAGGCCAATGCCACTTAGCCATGAATCATTTAGACCTTCTTTGTGGTATAACAGTTCAACAACAAGTGAAAGATCAAGAACAAGCAGTTCAAGTATAAGCATAATATAGATCAGAGATTAGTCTATGGTGTTGGATATGATATGAATCAAATGATCATTCTTTGTTTTGTCAGTATAGTCAAACATTCAAAAATGGCTAGTCCTATATATGTTACAGAATTATTATTTTTTAATTGTACTTTAATTTTACATTATTTTCATACTGTAAATATTATGGATAGGATGTAACAATTGAAAAGGGGTTAATTATGATATAAATATTTTTTTCAACTTAGGTTACGCTCTGAAATTCGGAAAAAAATTTAGTTCAACCGAGTTTATAATATGACTGTAATTAATTAAATTCACCTAAAAATTTATCCATAAATTCAATTTTTGCCTTAATTTTCTGTTTTGGGTTTGAAATATTACTGAATTGAAGAGGTTTGTTCTTGTTGGAATTCTTTGAATTCCAAGTATCAAAATCTCGTGGGCTGCTAGATTAATAACTGAAAGATCAAAATATCAGCTTTAAAATTTAAATAATGCAATTAATTACACCATAAAATAGTATTAAAAATTGAAAATCAGGGGGCAAAAGGACTAGATTATACATACTAACTAAATAATCAAAATCAGTCAAAATGATCAAGCCAACCAAAATACTGATAATTGAACAGGTCAAGCAAGTCTGTGGGCTTGGCTTTGATTTTGATCAAATTACTAGAAAGTTAAAAATTTTAGATTGTTATTACATTGGCTAGATATAATGGGCCTTATTGTGTTTAGACATTCTTTGATTTGTTGGGTTGGCCTTGAACTTATTTGGACTAACAGTGATCTATTAAATCCAGTTGCACAGAAAAACACAAAAAGACCGGACGTCAAAGTGGGCAGCTTTGGCTTCAGAACAAAGCTATGCAAAAAATGTATAAAACTTTGCTTACCCTAAAACTGAAAAGAAATAAATAAAGAAGGCAATGATAGCTCTGCTGCCAATTCTTGAAGCACATGAGCTGCTTTGTTAATGATAGCTCTTATGGAAGCATCATTGCTTTGGAAGCCTTTTCTTTTACATATTAAGTTATTCATATATATATGTACATATTACTTTGGGTGATTTCTTTTTCTGTACCAGTCTTTTTTTATAAAAGCAATTATACTATGAGATTTCACTTGTGCATAAGCTTTATATATGTAGTATTCATTCTCCTTCTGCTCTTCTTTTTTTCATCATTAGGAGCTAGCTAGGGAACAAATTATCTTTATTTCCAAATATTAGCTCAATTTTGAAGTATTCAATTGAAATTATTAATTTGTTTACAATTATTTTTTTTTTACAAAATATAGTATTGTTAAAATTAACTAATCAAACTCAATATACAAAATATTGTTGGTGTTTGGCAATTCCATTGGAAGCCTTAAAATCGGTTTTTGTATAGAAGTATTGAGTTTTTAGGTCAATCGCATCTTTTTTAGTGTTAGGTAATAAATCAATTCGGAATTGTATAACTTTTTTCAATTGAGTTTTTTTTATAAAGCAGTAAATAGATATTTATTTTTAATTGAGTTCTTTTAAAAAAAATATATTTTGACAAAACTCCATTTTTTCAAAACCTTATTAGTAATAAAATTCTAATTTGGCAATTGGGTTACCAAACACCCCATTATAATTATTACTCCCATTCTTATTGATTATAAATAAATTCATAGTAAAGTCTTAGAGCAACCTATAAATGTTAGGTTTGGTGGGGATTTGTATATTATTTGGGTATTAAAATTTAATTATGTTTAGATGGAAAATGAGAGAAAAGTTTGGAAATTTTTTGGTTATTCTAAAAGTAGCCATTTCCTTGTTTTAGATAAGGAAAGGAAGATTAAAAAAAAATGATGCTTCTATTATGACATTTTTGTGGAAAGTTAATTATATTCATCAATGCATGCAAAGGTGTGATATATCACAGTGCCGAGCATGATAGGTTTAGAGAAAATTCACCAGCGGGAAAGTGGTTTATGTCTTGTTTATTTCTAACAAAAAGAACCACAGAATCTATAGAACTTTTGGAAAGGTACTTATTGAAATATAACTTTTTCTAAAGGCACTCATTTAAAATAATTTTTGAATTTTATTGCTAAAAGGTAAATTTAAAACATAATATTAATATATATTTAATTTCAATTCATATAAGAAAATTAAAATTATTTTATCATAAAATAATAATAATAATAATTCAATATACTAAAAAAAAATCCAATATTGATGCTTAAAGACTAGAAAGTACCCTAAAGTGTAGATATGTTTTCTTGTGTTTTCATAATCGTAATCTAATTTTGGTCATTCCCTCGTTTAAGGATAGCAGCGAATTGGATTTTGATTAAAATTTATAAAATTTAAATCCGACTCGTTTATAAATATAAATATTTATTCAGGGTAAGATATATAATACCCATTTATATAATTTTTTATTTTATTTTTTAAAATTATATATTTATTTATATATTTTTTCACATATCCATATAATATAATTTATATTTCATATAAAAATAATTTATAAATTTAAAATATATAAATTAAATATAAATATAATATTAAAAAAATAAAAATATATATAATATATAATTGAGTCAAATTCAAAATAAATATTACTATTATTTATATCCGACTCAAATTCAAAATAAAAAATTTATCTTATTTCATTTATTAAATTGAGTAGGCATATAATAAGATGTACAAAATTGCAATCCCTCCCCACCACACAAACCTATGCTTTTTCTATCCTTAAGTTCCAATTTGTTGACAAAGACGGTAGAATTCCAAAAAAATTCAATTCAAAGGAATCATCAGATTTTAGAATTATATAAATCCCTCTTCCACAAGAAATCAAACGCGTTTTATGATGGTGACTTTGAAAACCCTAGAGTTATTGAAAATAAAGAATTGGAATTCCATTGGAAAGTTGAAATTTTTGAATAAAACAATTGTCTTGGTTTGGTTATAAAATTTCTCTCTCAAGGTCCCACTAATTAAGCCACAACCTTTTAGATTAGGTATGTTATTGGTTAACAGTTGAGCTTTGTCCAAGATTTTCTGTTGGCCTATACCTACGGTTCCTTGGAAATTCCAAATCCCATGTGAATCAACTTGAGAAACCAAAATAATGTCTGCCGCTATCTTTCTTACAGATATAAATTACTAATAAATTAAAGGACTGAGGCTCAAAATAAAAAAAGTAGTAATAGATATTTTTACCTTAAATTTTGTATATTTTTATAATTGTATTTTTTAATTAAATTTAGCTTAATTTAAGATTTAGTTGTAATTTTATATCATAAATTATAATTGAATTTTTTTTAATTATAAGAATAAAAGGTCAAATTTATCCTTAAAATTTTATATCATATTTCAATTTAATTTATAAAATTTTAATGGAAATTTATAAACTTTCTAACTTTGTAAATTTGATTAATAGAATTATTAATTTGATTATTAATTTATTAAATTCATAGAGTTTGAAAATCCTGTTAATTTTTTTTTAAATTTGATGATATGATATAATAAGTTTCAAGTTTAATTTTATTTTTATTTTTTAAAATTATTATTATTATTATTTTAAATTTCACTTTAGTAGTGAAATTAAAATTTTAAAATGGGGTAAAATTGATAAAAAAATAATTAATATATAAAATACAGAAAAAATATAAGTGTAATAATAATTTTTTTTATTTTTATACGTGATACAATTCAATTTAATTTTGTTAATAAATTTTTATTTTAAGTTTTATAATATAATTTAATATTAATAATGTTTTTTCATACATAAGAAACAAATGATGATAATGTTTTTTTTTTTGTTTTATATATATTGAAAATAAATATTGACAATATTTTGAAAATAATACATCGGATCAACATAATTTTTTAATTTTTATTATGTAAAATTATATCAAAATTAGTCGAATTTATAAATAAATTTCGAATTAGAAAGAAAAAAAAAAATATAAAAAAAAAGCATTGAGCTCATATGTTTGGCATCGTAAAGCGCAATCCTATATTAAGAAGTGTTAAATTTAATTTTCCGCTGCCCCGTAACTAAAGTAAACATTGTTATGAAAATTGAATCGGATCAATTAATTTAATTAGGAAAATTAAAAATCAATTAGATAATCAATCTAATTCACTCCATTAATCGTTTTCTAAAAATTGGACTGAAACTTAATGATATGTCTGGGTAATCGACAAACGTCCATCACAAAAAATATATATAATAAAAATATTAAAATTAATAAAAATTCAAGACATTACAATATGTAATATTAATTAAATATTATATATTTTTAATTAAATTCACTGAAAAGTCCAAAATTAAATAAATTAATTAAAATAAAATATTTTTATTTAGTTAAATTAAAGTAATTAAATGTAACTTGTTTAGTAAAGGTAATTTAACTATTTAGTTACTTAATTAGATTTATTAAAGAATTTTTTTTTATAAATAATAAATATTTAATTATATAATTATTTTATTTTTATTTTTAATTATATATGCATTATATTTATTTTGAATATATATATAATCAACATCAAATTATATAATAAAATTTATATTTTTTATATTATATAATATTAATTTTACTCTTTTATTTTATTTTATTTTAATTTAATCGATTCGATTCTGATCGAACTTTTAATTATTTATCTTTATACCCTTCACTGGTTATTTAACCGAATCGGATATCACAACACACCATCAAAGCTTTTAAGCTTTACATTACTAATATTTTCATTTTTAATACTTCTTTTAATACATTCGAATTTTATATTAAGCACTACGTGATAGGAGTATCACTTTCCTTTTCCATAAATTATTTTCATCCTATATCACTACTTCAACACAAATTTTTTATAAAATCTTAAATTTTAATCGTTTTATAGGGAATATCTTGAATTTTCATTCATAATTAAAATATTATATTTTAATTTAAAAATAAAAAATATATATATCAAAAAGTATAATAAAATGGCCTGAATTTTCTTTAATATTTTTCAATCGTATTAATAATATATTAAAACTAGAAATTAGACAAAAAATACTATGTTTGATAATTATTAAGTTATAAATCTATTATTTTATATTTTTGAATAATTTTGATTATTTAAATATTAATAAAAAATTCAAATATTATAAATAATTTAAGATAACAAAATCCTTCTACAAGAAAATAATAAATTACTTCAATGAAAAAAGAATAAGTAAATCCATAAAAAAAAAAAAAACTAAAAAATGGACTAAAAAATACAAACAATAATAAATCTATATAAAAAATTATCAGATATACAAAAATTTGTATTTTTAAAATAAAAATATTTAAATAAAATAAAATAAAATAATTACTTCTGATCAAAAGGGAAGATTAGCAGTGACTAAAAGAATAAAATTTAGAAAAGAATCAGAAAAAAGAAAAGAAGACACAGATTGCTAGATTTTTAACCTTTGAAGGTAGGAAGGTTACTAATTTTCAATCGTTAAATTGTTTATTTAAGTACATTTTTAATACTATTTAATTTTACTTAAATTATGTATGATTTAAATCTTAACTTGTATCAATGTTAGCAGTTGTATTTAAAAAAAAATTAATATTAAAAAGGAGAATCGATTTAAATTTTATTATTCAAAAAATATATATTTATTTTTATAATATATTTTTAAAAAATAAGTTACTAAAATAAATATTATGTTTAATAAAAATTATAAAAATTAATAAAATTATTGCCTGATAGAAGTTGAGTAAGCTTAATTAGATTAAACATCCTTGTAGCCTCGTATCATGACTTGAGTCTATCAGATATGACGATGAGGACAGATTCTCAAGCATGAGCCCGTATTTCCCGTACACTGTGAAGCATAAGAACAAATCTCATGACTGAATCTAGTTTGACTTGTTAGATGCCAGTGTGGAGGGGAAGACATAGGTTGACATCATCTGCATGCGTTACTTTCGTAAGACTACCGAATAATTTGACTTTTATGATTTGCCAGCACGGAAAACCATTAAAAAATAGGAACCTACAATTGTACTGCTACGTGTTTGTTGATGAACACTTCCGGCAATATTTATTATTTGTATTTTTTCTGTCCCGACAAGATTGGCGTTATCTGTTTAAAATTATACGTAGTTGGGTAAGGGAAATACCCAATTCAGATTTAAATTTTGATCAATGCTTAAAATAAACTGATTAAACTTCTACTTTAAATTTGATGAAAGCAATTTAAAAAAAAAATAACAGGCGTGGACTTGCTTTTCAATAAAAACAGGAAAAGCATTCTCAAAAGCTATAAAAGAATGGACCGGGCTCAAGTGGCTGAGGAGAGGAGGCGGAGGTTTCCTTTCTCTTTAAGAGATTGATGAAGTTGATTATGATTTAAAAATTCCTAAACCTCAGAGGCCAGAGAAAAAAGTAAAATCAAAGAAACAGAAGCGTAATGATGCTGAAGATGGGGTTGAGAGGAAAGTGGAAGAAAAGGAGAAGGAGAAGACTGTGAAGAGTGAAAAGCAGAAGAAAAAGACGAAAAAGAAGAAGGAAAAGAAGGCTGAGGAAACCCAAAAAAATGTGGAAAAGGAGATGATGGAGATGATGTTTATTTTATTTTTTTTACTTTAATTTTAATTTTTTTGTTAATTTAATATTTTTTATTAATTAAAAAATAAGAATGAGACTTACAATTAATACTGTCAGTTAAATTAATGGATCAAATTCTCAATTAGACCAAAAATCAAGTTTAAAAAAAAAATTGACTGTGATATAAATTACAAAGTTCAGACCCTGATAAATAAGTATCATAGTTCAAATAAATATAAGTGATGAAATGGATATATATTATATATTAATAAATTTTTTTCATTTAACACTAAAATAGTATTACGAATTAATTTTTATATATAATATTAAATTATTTTTCTGATACTGTCAGAAGACGAATAGATTATCTAATTATTTATGCTAAGAATAAAAGACATGGTTTGATTTCGAAAAATTCAAATCAATAAAAAAATAAATAAATTTTCATATCAATTAAGCTAATTTTTAGTATTAGATTAATAAATTGATTATGTCAAAAAAAATCAATAGATTGATTAAAAAATAAGTAATTTTTTTTTTAAAAAAAATACTGATTATCATATGTCAATTAATTATTTATACAATATAAGCATAAATTAAAATATACAAGATATTTGACATATTCACTTGTTTCAAGAGATATAATAAGTTTTTTATAAATTATTATTTGATAAAATAATAATTTTTATTATATATATATTTATTAAATTATAAATATTAATTAATTAATAATTTTTTTAATTTATAAAATTTATAAATTTCAATCATATTAATTTATAGAGATTTTACTGTAATTTTATTGAAATTTGAGAAATTATATTATTGCTATTTTGTCTGATGTGCCAATAGGAAATACATTGATTTTATTATTAATATATATTATATGGTAAATTTGAAAGACCTTAATCATGAAGAGTGCAATATTCATGATATTTTAAATCCAACTATTGTCCATCAAGAAGCATATCAGGATGTTTAATAATATGATAAGCATCAGTCATCAATGCTTAACTTGAAATAATGTATTTATTAGTCCCAATATGGTGTGGGAGCCTCCTCTACATATGATAAAATTGATTTTTTTATGTTGTTATAGACAAATATCGTAAATTAGGTAATTTTACTATTATTGTAAGACGTCACCCTCCAAGAGTTTTAGCTTGAAACCTCAAAAGATTTTATTTTTATAACTAATGCAACTGTAATGGAGGTTCTAGCTTTAAGGGTTGCAGTTCAAATCACAATTCAACATGGGTATAAACATATCATTTTAAAAGTGATGCTTAGAATATTATTCATACAACACAATAAGTGATTGCTCCTCCTTAACAATATGAATGTAATTTATCAAATATTTATCGTTTCATCATGTATTTTTTTTTTAATATCAAATGAGAATGTAATTAAATAGTTAATGATTTGATTAGAAATGTTTTAAATTTTTTGTTTTATTATAATTTTTATATTTGAGTGTCTTGGTTACAAATAATTTTATTGTTGTCTTTTTTTATCAATAAATGATATATTCCGAAAATATTATAAATTTCAATATATAAGGCTCTGTTTTGGAGTAAAAATTGAAATTGAAATTGAAAATTTTATTATTGTGGTGGTGTACCATCGGCGTTAGTGGTCCGCTGAGTCATCATCGCAAATAATGATTGTTCGATGAGCCATCATCGTCGGAGGTGGCGGACCACCGTCGCCGACGATAATAAATCACTATTGTCAAAGGCAGCGGACCACTATAGCCGACAATAGTAGACCACCGTAGCTGGTGGTGACGGATCACCATCGCTGGTGATAACTCTAAAGATGGAAGTGGAGATGACGGTTGTAGTGGCAGAGAGAATTATAGTGATAATTATAGAATTGCAATTCTTATGAATTGTGAATGAAATTATGAAATTTATTTTTTAATTATATTACAAATTCATAAAATTGTAGTTAGAATTTTAATTTTAATTTTAAATAGTTGTTTAATATTGAAATTAAAAATTTTAATTTTAATTTTAATTTTAGATATTTTAAACCGAGTCTAATTAAAAAGATAGAATTTTTTTTATTTTTTTAAAATATTATTATAATTAGTACAAAATAATAAAAATAAATACCTTTCCTATTAAATGATAAAATGATAAAAAAAAAAAAAAAAGGTGTCTCCATCGAACTTCTCAACAACCCCCTTTTTAAATTTGTCCCTTTCACTTAAAAAATTAACAAAAAAAGTGTTCCCATCAAATTATTTATTTATTTTTTATATTTTATTTTGATCACTAATTATTATATTTATCAATCTCATTCAGGGATCTCAACTTTCAAAGATAGTTGGATTATATTAGAAAATTGACAGTGACCATTATTTTAGATATATATATAATATTTGTATTTAATTAAAGTTTAAACAGGGTCATTATTTGAGGCGGCAAATTTAAAAAAAAAAAAAAGCCACGTAGACCCTAGACGTTTATAAATTGTAGGGCTTTGTCGACGTGTTTTACTGGTTACTAACCGAAATATTTCACGCTATAATCGCTTTTTTTTTTTCTTAAATAAATTTCATAATATGATTATTTTTATTTCATAAATGATAACTTTTTTTAGCATTGTAATTTTATAAGATAAAAAATTATATTATTTTATAAATCAATGAAGCATAAAAAAATATTTCATAATCCAGTATAAAAAAATTAAACTATAAATTAATAAAATAAAAAGTAAATTCAATTATCAAGTTAACCGATTCTTAATATTAATTGATTTCTTATTTTTCGATTATTATTTAAGTGATAATTTTTTATTATATAATAAATTTTAATTTTAATAGATGTGTGATATATTTCATAAATTATTTAATTAATTAATGATTTATGATTGAATATTTATTTGATAAGGTTAGTTTAAAAATAAGTTTCTTTAAACAAATTTTAATTATTAAATTAAAGATTTATTCACATTTTTTTTTTTGGAACATGAATATGAGATATAAAAATAGATTTAGATACACTTTTAAGATTATTTTGATTTTTACATTAAAATATTTATTTGAGAATTGAGAAAATAAAAAAATATATATTTTTCTCTTTTTTTCTTTTTGTTTATATATATAAAAAATAAATGCTTTTGAAAAGCATGGGAGCATGGAATACTTTTGGTGCCTTTTTGGTTAGGATGCTCATGAATAAAATATATATAAATGCAATAAACAACATTTTTAATAAAAAATATTAAATTATTTCTAAAAATATGATGGAGAGTTAATTATTAAAATATGTGTTAATTAATAAATTATTTTTTCTCTTTTCATTTAGAACATATATGGAAAAAATAATGGATTAAAATAATAAAAGTTGGTATGAATAATCCAATAAAGTGTTTGGTAACCTATATATATATATATATATATATATATATATATATGATGAGAAAAAAAAAATAGAGAGAAAATTGGAAAGAAAGGGATTTATTGTACGAGGGCAATAATTTATGAAATGAGGACCTCCAATCAAATTGCATTGAATGCGTGGCAGCAATAAATTCATACTATCAATACTAATTATATGCAATTTCTTTTTTTATGTACTTTTATATATCACATTATTTTATTAAAATATTTAAATAATTAATAATATTTTATTAATAATATAACACAAAAAAATAAAATAAAATAAAATAAAATATCAAATAAGATAAAAAATTAATTTTGTAGAACTTAAATTATAAATTTATATGGACAACAAAAATTATCCACCGTTAACATATCAGGTGTTTAAATTTTTAATTTAAAATTCTAAAAATATATTTTATGATGAAATATTAAAATTTTAATTTCAAATAAAGAATAAAAATATTTCATATATATTTGAAAATATATTTTAATTTTTTAAAATAATTAAAAATAATTTATAAAAATTTTAATTGATAAATTTTATTTTTGATGAGATTCCAATTTAAGTATTTATAGATGCAATTTAAGTGGAGTTATCAAACACTCTCTATGTAGGAAATTAATTTCAGCATCTACCCAAAATGGCATCACTAATAAATATTTTGATTAATTGCAATGATGTTACTGAAATTCTTTCTTCTTTTGTAATAAATTCCTTTCCAAATTTGAGAAACTCTTTATATGTGCACAATCATTTATATGCTTTACGTATGTATATATTTATTTTTATTTTCAAAGCAAAATTTTAAGTTAAAATTTTATTTCATGTACACGAGAAATAATAGAGTTTTTATTGAGTGACTAATAGATTTAAATTCAAATCTTTAATTTTTGGTATTAATTTTTTATTATAAATAAGAAAAATATAGTAACAAATTTTAATTTATTAGTATTGAAATTATTTAATGTGAATTTCAATGAGAATTAAATTTTTTAAAAATATAAATAAAAAAATATATTTTTTAAATATTAAAAAAAATTAAATATAAATGAGATTCAAATATTAATATACACATTTAAAATAATCTCACTTTATTATTAAATTTAGATATATATATAGATTAGAAGTTAAAATAATTTGATATGCCAATAAATTACTTAATATTTTAGAAAATATATATCGGGTAAAAAAATAATCTAGGCGTATTGCTATTTGCTATTATTTAATTGGAGTAGTTTTCTTTTTATAATTAAAAAAAAAAAAAGGAAAACAAGCGAAAATGGCAGCAGTAATAATGATGACAGGGTCCGTTACCAATGGCGGGTTCCATGAGCCTCCTTCTTTCTCTGAAAACTCTGAATTCTGTGTACAGAAGAGGGAAGAGAGAAGAGCGAAGGCAGGACCCAAACCCCCTTGCCCCTAAATTACTGACAGATCCCTAAAGCCCCATCGCGCATCTCTATGCATCTTTCATTATTATACTACTAAACAACAAAATCCTGTATCTCAGTTCAATCAACAATTTTTCGGACTTCTCTCTCTTCTTCCTTTGCATGGACGGTCCTCTCTCAATCTCATCAATTTCAACGGTCAGATTTCTCTCTCTTTCTCTCTTCCATGCACGATTTCTCATTGTTTTATTACTATATGTATTCATTTTTTACCTGTTCATGTCTCTGGACATGCATGAATGATAGCTCTGTACTCTGTTCTGTTTTAGTCCTGTCATGGTTTTTCTCATTTAATTGAAATTCTACTTTCCCCTCTTTCAGTTTTTTATTTTGTCCCCAAATAATTTTTCACTTCGATCTATCGCTGCTTACAATGCTGCCTTTTTCTCTCCATTTGTACGGTCAGGGATTCAAAGCAGCAGCATCACCATGAATGCTACTACGCCTACCTCTACCCTATTTCCCTCTCAATTGACTCCACCGGGTTTGTTCTTATCTTTTTCCTTTTGGGTTCTGCTATGGGCTGTGGAGGATCCAAGGTCGATGATTTGCCTCTGGTAACTCGTTGCAGAGAGCGTAAAGAACTAATCAAAGCCGCATCTGACCATCGGTACGCTCTTGCTGCTGCTCACGTGTTGTATTTCCACTCTCTAAGGGATGTCGGAGACGCTATTAAGAGATTTATCGATGAGGAGCTCGTGATCGCTTCTTCTTCTTCTCCCGGCTCCCCTGTTTTGACATTACCTTCACGGGAAGGGAAACCGAAGCTCAAATCCAAAAATTCTTCCACATCAACATCATTTTCGCATTCTGTAGACGACAGTTCTCATAATAATCATAATAATAAGAGCAAAAAAGGAAAGGAAGAGGAGATTGAGGATTCGCACTTGCATTTGTCATCCGGGTCCGACTTGGATTCTGATTCGGGTCACATCCACATCCATGACACCCCCGAGGAAGAAGAAGAGGAAGAGCTGCAGCAACGAGAAATACCTTCATCTTCTTACAATTTTAGTGAGTATCCTCCTCAAGGAAATTGGGGTTATAATTATACTGGAGATAATCCAAATCCATATCCGTACCCGTTTCCGTTCTCTGATCCTTATCCCAACATGTACTACATGAAGAAATCTGCCACTCCGGCCAAGACGGTGGTGTATGAGGATCCAACTGTAAATGGGTATTCGAGTTACTATGGCGGGTATTTCGGGTACCCCATGATGGGTTCACCGCAGAAGGAGCCGAGTCCTCAAAGGCCGCCACCGGCGCCTCCATCTCCGCCGAGAGTATCGACGTGGGACTTTTTGAATGTGTTCGACACATATGATAACGATGGTGGTGGGTATCCAGGTCACTACTCTGCAGCAGGCAGATACGGTTACGGGTCGATTTCGAGTAGTCCGGATTCGAAGGAGGTGAGAGAAAGGGAAGGGATTCCTGATTTGGAAGATGAAACAGAGCAAGAAGTAATAAAGGAAGTTAACAAAGAAAAGAAGAAAGCTAAGGAGGAAATTAATGTCAATGGCAAATTCAAATTCGATGAACAGGTGAATAAGAATTTTGGAGAGGGTACCTCAAAAGCAGTGCCAATTCAAAGCAGCGGTGAGAGTATGGACTCTGTTAAGGGTAAAGAAATCAAGACTAGTGCTAGTTCTGATACATTTCGTAGTCCTGACAGTATTGTTTCTAAGAGTCCTGATGAGGACTCTATGTCAAAGAAAGGAGTGAGCTTTGAGGTTGAGGAGGCTTCTACAATAGATGTCGAATCTTCAAAACTTAGTAGCTTAACTACTTTGTCGGTTCATGGTACTAGGGATCTTCAAGAAGTAGTGAAAGAAATCAGGGATGAGTTTGAAACGGCCTCTGGTTATGGGAAGGAGGTTGCTTCATTGCTTGAAGTGGGCAAGTTGCCTTACCAGCGAAGAACCACCTTGCTTAGAGGTAGCATTTTCAGCTATTTGTTTTATTTGCACCTTATTTTTATTCATTTTCTTTTACAAGTTTTTATTATTGCTTCACAATTAAGTACTCAAAAAATTGCCTTTGTTCTATTTGCTATTTAGAAATTAGCCATCGAATGCACTTGCTATAGGACAGATTAGTTTAAAGCTTTATAATAAGAAAATAAAATTATGGAAAATGGAAGCTGTATGATGCGATCTAAAATATATAGCTTGACATTGACTTGAAAGTAAGTTTGTTCATGAATTAATGCCTCTCTGTTTGTCCCACCATCAAACGTCATTTTATTCTTTTATTGGAGAATTTTTGTTGGGATAATTGGATTCTTTTGTTTTTATGTCAATACATTTTGATGCCTCTTATGCAGTGATTCTCACCCGGATCTTGTATCTGGTGTCATCACATCCTCCTATCAAGCCGTCGGTACAAATCTCTTCCAGGACAATGAAAATGGCAAAAGCATACTCTGGAGAACCTGGAAATGATTTGGACATGAAGCCTAGGAACTTATCATCTACCCTAGAGAAACTTTATGCTTGGGAGAAGAAACTATACAAGGAAGTTAAGGTATGAAAGCATTAAAAGTAACGTATTGGTTTTCATCTTTCATTGCGCATATTATAACTTTCAAGTCAATGCCTGCTAAAGAGCTTCCTGGCATTTTGTGTTCCTGACTTGCTAATTTGATATGGAAATATCAATTTCATTCTTTCTATTCTTTTAAACATGGAATTTTGTTATGTTTTTGGAGGGAGCTTACATAGACTCATCTAGAATTTTATTCTCTTCCATTTGGCCATAAAAAAGATAACTAAGCAAGCTGACCTGAATTTATGTACAAAAGAAAAATGAAAGGAAAATATTCATGCTTCTTTCTAGTTGGTAAAGTATTGTTTGAGGTTTCAAGCGCTTTTATACATCTTTAATTGCTATAGAATCTTTCTTACTATGTCTAGGTGTTTCTGCTGATTTTAGGATGAAGAAAGGCTACGAGTAATCTATGAAAAACAGTGCAAGAGATTACAAAGTTTAGATGAGCATGGAGCTGAGTCTAGTAAAATTGATGCCGCCCAGGCTTCAATAAGGAAGTTGCTGACCAAAATCAATGTTACTATCAGGGCTGTTGATGCCATCTCAAGCCAGATACACAGGTTGAGGGATGAAGAATTGCGTCCTCAAATCACTGAATTGATTCATGGGTATTTAACTGCTCTATTCCTTGGTCTAATTAATGTTCACAAGTTACTTGCATTATACATCTATTTCACACTCTCGGGTTATATATTCATGTGAACATCAGGTGTCAATATACCATTTTCCAGCCCTTGTCAAAGTAACTTTGCAGGTATCAATGTACCAGTATAGTGCATAGTTGGTTACTTTAAAAAGGGCTGGCAGTATGCTGCTATATTGATAGAGAACTGCATCACTCTCACACACCATCAGTACATCTTTTTTGGGCTGGCAGTATGCTGCTATATTGATAGAGAACTGCATCACTCTCACACACCATCAGTACATCTTTTTTGCATTGCCATGAAAATTAATTTGGGGTTTTCTTGGGGCCTGCTTAAGGTTTCATCCTCTGTTATTCAATACTCATTACTCGGATCTCTCCCTTTAATGGAGACAGAAATTGGTGATTCGACAATTCATTTACTGGATCAAAGTTCTGAACATGCTTAAACTCCTATATTAGGCTGCTGGATATTCCTCCTAGTAGTTATTCACTGATTCTCTAGTAATTTTAAGAGAACTAAGAGGCATTTTATTATTTTTTTCAATTTCCCTAGAAGTTGTACTCTTCTTAGTTGGGCTATATTTTGTTACAATTAAAGACTTGCTTGGGTTGATATCTTTGTCCTACAAGAACATTAGGAATTTCACCGTAGGACAAGGCAGTGCATGTAGCACCTCTAAACCTTTTGCTGTCAATTATTGATTTGAAGCCCTTTGGATCTTGTGTTTTGGCATGATAAATACCTTATCCATATGCAGATTAATAAGAATGTGGAAGTCCATGCTCGGATGCCACCAGAAACAGTTCCAAGCTATCATGGAGAGCAAAGTTCAGTCTCTCAAGGCAAACACTGGTTTGCGAAGAGATTCTGGTTTGAGAGCAACTCTTGAACTTGAAACAGAGCTAATGAATTGGTGCACCCGCTTTAATAATTGGATTAGCACCCAAAAATCGTACGTTGAGTCATTAAATGAGTGGCTTTTAAGGTGCCTTCTCATCGAACCTGAAGAAACCCCTGATGGAATTGCTCCCTTCTCCCCAAGCAGAATGGGTGCGCCACCTATTTTTGTAATTTGCAATGATTGGTATCAAGCAATGGTTAGAATATCTGAGAAGGGGGTGGAAAATGCCATGCTTGACTTTGCTTCTAACTTGCATCAGTTGTGGGAACGGCAAGACGAGGAGCAACGCCAGAGGATCAAAGCTGAGTATCTCTCAAAGGATTTTGAGAAACGTCTGAGGACCTTACGCATGGAGAGGGGAAAGATCATGCAGGAGCAGGATGCATCATCTGGTAAAGCTATGTCAAAAGTTAATTCAGATAGTGGAGTTTCACCTCTAGATGATCTGAAGGTAGATTTGGATTCAATGAGGAAGAAATTAGTAGAAGAGAGAGCCAGGCATAAGGAAGCTGCTAAACTAGTTCATGATGCAGCTTCAGGTAGTTTACAAGCAGGTTTGGTCCCAATTTTTGAGGCTTTGGGCAACTTCACTTCAGAAGTTTTGAAAGCTCATGAGCAAGTTAGACTTGAAAATGCTGGAGGCTCATAGTTAACTCGTGCAATCCTATATTTCTGCTTGGCAGGGTAGGCTGTAGGGTCTTATAGGAAGAATCCTGCCATGCTATGTACAGTTGGCGTAAGATCCCCTACAGGTAGAATGGTTAGTTCCACTTGAGTAAAAAGAAGAGGGGGTGGGGGAAACTATACAAGTGAGACAGATTTGATGTTCGAAAGGTTGGGAAAGCTTTAATTCTCGGTGTACGTGTCACCATAACCATGGATTGTAGAGTAAAGAAAGTGAAGGTTTTGTAGGAGAAATTTGTGGTGGGTAAGTTAAATTTTGGTTTCTTTATAATGTGGTTTTAACATATCCCCCAAGTAGATATGCAGGAATCTTGTACAGAAAATTCATTTATTGGTTAATTGGTTGGTGGTGGTTGTATTTGTTGTAACTGGATAGTGTTGGAGGAGGATTTCAGTTAGGTTTATTTATGCAGACTTTTCAGTGTAGGAAGTACACTACAGGTCACTCTGGCTTGCCTAACAAGTTAGATTAGATACCATTTAATTAGATTACAATTTAATATAATTTAATTTAATTTATATTTGATACCATTTAATTAGATATAATTTAATATAATTAAATGAAATTTATAGTTTCTTAGTATTATGGTACATGAGTTCCGGAGTTGAAGTCTTAAATTCTCAACAATGTTAATATTAGAGAACCGTAATCTAAATTTTTTAACAGAGACTCTAATTAGTTAAACAAACCTGTAATCACTATTTGATATGTTGAATAGAGGTGTTCATAGCTGGAAACTGTAATTGGGATAATGAATATTATTATTTAGATTGATTTGAATCCGATGAAGCCCAGCCCTGATAATTTTTCTTAAGTTGGGTTTAAGTAAATATTAGTTGCTTGAGACTTTTGATCTTTAGATTGCTTTGAATCCGATGAGGCTCAGCCCTTAGACAAAGTTGGACTCATAAAAGTGTTCTTTATTTGGCGATGACATCATCTATGAAAATTTGAATAGTAATGGTTTTATTTTTATACACTAAATCAATTATATATTTAACATTTTATTATAAATATATTCATTATTTTATATAATATAAAGACACTAGTGAAAGAAACATAAAATTCCATTTATGGTAAGACAATTCTATGCAGTAAAAAGCTTGATTCCGTTGTTTTTTAGAACCTCCTTTATGATTCAATTTTTTTTTATATGGAAGTTGCTTCATTCCTTCCCTTTCATTGTAATTCTTTTAGTGTAATATCCTATAGTAGTATAATCCATAACACAGCTCAGTGATCTTCGAATATGTCACGACCCGCTCTCGCTAGCCGGATCTCGACGGTCCTAGGGCACGGGAGATGCCAATGGCGACCGGCACCCGTAGAACCCATCAATCTCATACTATACAATCACTCATAATATCGCAGCGGAAAATATAACTTACCCAATTTTTGCAGCGGAAACCCATCATCAATCACATAACAATATATCTATCCATACACTCACATCACATATCACTATACAATCTGTTACTCTGTCATTCATTCTATAACTTCTA
>CANXYC011755954.1:0-10608 GCA_948193065.1 Aleurites moluccanus
GATTTGATAATGCCATTCTTTGTGGGCATTCTATATTCTAAATATGAACCATGATTTGAATTTTGACATGATTTGATATAGCCAATTTATTATTAGAACCATGTTTCCTTCAAGTAAAGTTTATGATTTCTTTCATGCCTATATGTATAAATAATTGTTCATGACCATGATTCGGTATTCAGATTCCTCAATTATAATATTCATATCTTACTGAGTTGAAGGCTCACTCATCTTCTGTGGATTTCAGGTGATAGCATAGCTCGTGAGGGAGCTAATAGAGAGGATCGGACTTCTTGACTTGTTTATCCCAAGAAGCTTCTTTGTAATGACCTTGAGATATTTTGTATATTTAAATTAAAGGTATTATGACACAATATGTATTGGAGTACACTCTAGGGCTCTGTAGTTAGTCATTCGAGAATGCTAGTATATTTTGATGTATGATTGTTACCTTTTGGGTACTCTTGTTCCTCAATGGTGTGAGATGTCTCTTTTGATCATTAAGGAACAAGAGAAAGATATGAAATGATAATAGAAAGATATGATTGATTTTAATTATATGTATGGACTTGGTAGATGTATGATAATATATGATGTTACAATTTATTTGATGATGATGAGATTCACGATTTGTGAGTTCTACGGATTTATGGTGGTCTTAAGTCTACCCTTGCCCTAGGATCGTCGCACCACTAAAGTTGGAGTGTGACACAAAGGGAGTCCTAACAAGTCTGATACATATACGCATTCACCCATAGATGGGTGCCTTGCAAAAGGCAATATATTTTGCTTTTGAAATCTAGTTATTAGAAAATTATTAGCTTTGTCTCATGATATATAGAGACTGTCTATATAAAATACTTTTTTTTTTTTATATAGTCACTAGACCAACTTGTCATCTAAGCATGTTATGTTTTGTCTTTGCTCACATGGTTGATTTCAAAGGATTTTGATAGCTAAAATTGTTGATTGAGATAAAAATATTGTGTATATTTTGTCTTTTATTAATTAATATGATTTTCCTGGGACTCAAGATCTTTTCAGATTAAATACTTTCTGGTTTATTTTAATTAAAGAGCTGCTTGTAACTTGATCTTCCAATAATTATCTGTTTCGTGTGACTCAAGTGGTAAAGATACAGATAACAATTACTCTGTTGATACCAATGATCCAAACTATGATAGCAGCGAGGTACTTAATGAATAATTTCTTATCTTTTTGTATTCAATCAAATGAATTTCATTTCCAAACTTGGAAAAGATGTGAAGCATTGGAAGGGTTTTCTTATTGCAAGCGCTAAGTTAATATCTATTTGTGGTAGTAATATGATCATAAAACTGAGAAAAAATTGAGTGTTGATTTTAACAAATACAAAAAGTCTTTAGTAATAGAGGATGGATACTTTACGACATATGACGTTCTCTCAACTGCCAATGAATTGAGAGAACCTGAAATACTTGGTTATAACTATTATTTTGTGAAGCAACTCATCTATATATTTATGGATAGATATGATAAAGAGAAGGAAATGGTTGTTGTTCTTTTATGTACACTCTTTGCTGATATCATTGATCTTTCTCAAGCTTACAAAGGGTTTTGTAAATTGGAGTCTGCAGATGACTTAATTGTAGATATATCTGATACTGTTGATATTCTTGCTTTATAGCTAGAGTTGTGATTGATGACATATTCCCACCTGCATTTTGAAAAAATAAATGGCTTCTTTGCTAGTAGATTCTAAGGGGCTTGATGTGTTAAAAAGAATTGAAAAGGGTTATCTAGCAGCTCCTCTTCACATAGAAGTTATTGAGCGTGATGGGGAGGTAATAATAATAAAATAATTGAGGTTGTGAAGGCAAACATAAACAATTTGCTAGTAGAGTATGTAGTGAGTGATGACAAGAAAGAGGTTTGTAGATGCATCAAAGATTTAAAAGTTCACTTTTTCATCATGAAATAATTAAACTAGCTCTTATAATGGAAATGAAAAGGCTTCAAGCTGAAGCCGACTACTAGATTTGTCAAGGTTTATTATATTTAATAGCAATTCTTATATTAATTATGAATGATGAATTTTTATTATTTATTGAAAGTTATGGATTATTTATTATGATATTTATTTATTTTTGTAGTTATTATGATGTTATCCTAAAAAAAATATTTATTATGATATTCAATTACTATATCATTGATGAATGTATCATATGAGAATAAAAATTAAAGAAATTAAAATTAAAATTTTTTTGTAAGATTTGGACAAAAAATAATGTCACATTTTAAATTTTTTGATAAATATTTTCATTACAATTAAAATTAGTTACAAAAAGATTTTTTTCAAAATAATAAAAATGTGAGAATAGATTCTCACGATTAAAAATGTTACAAAATATTATTTGTCACAATAAATTTATGACTTTTTATCAAAATAAAATTTATTATAATATTTTATTTTGTTACTGTAAAGCTCATTATTTTGTTCTATATTCCATAAAAATTATGACAAATTTGCATTTATTGTGAGAAAATCTCATTTTGTTGAGATAAAATATTTTTGTCATTATAAATTTTTTTTTTTACAAAAAATAATTGTCACAATAAGTTTTAGATTGTTGTGATGAAGGAGAATTTTGTTACAGTAGACTTATTAAGACAAGCTTATTGTGACAACTTGGTGACAAAATATAATATCCTAAAAAATTGTACAGACTTAAGTGGATCATAACAGAGGATATTACGTTAATCGAAGAACATATTTAAAGAAGTATACAAAAAACTATTTAAGGAAAATCTTTCTCAAAAAATTATAAGAATGATAATGAACAATATTATCAGTAATTGATTTTTATAATATTTTTAAAAAGTTTTTTACCAAAATTGATTGAGGATACCCTAAGCTAAGATTTTAAATTATCAAGAAAAAATAATTTAAGAATCCATATGTCATTCAACGGATGAACGGATAGTGAAGAAGAAGAAAGTGATGAGAAAACCTAATTTGAAACATTTGTCGGTTCTTGATTTTTAATTAATTTTCAACAGTTTCTTTGCCTAATTTTCTTTCACATAATCTGGATTAGATGGATTATGGACCAATTAAAAATAAATTGAAGTGAATATAGTATTAAAGGAGATTGGAGATAAATATGGAAGAAAAGTAAAATTAAGGAAATTTAAAGATTACAATTTTTAGAGTTTATATTGAAACAAGTTTGGAATAAAAATTCTTTAGCTCTTGTGGTTGACTAATTAAGTTAAATTGAGATATAATAGAAATATAAGGTTCCATATAACTTTAATGGAAAAGAATTAAAAAGAATTGTGGTTATAAGTATAAATTTGAAAAATTATGGGTTAAAATATAATTACCTAAAATTGTGAGTCCCACCAAGATTTATTTTAATTCACAAATTTTTTTAGAAATATTCAAGGGATGGTAGGCCCATAAGTCTCCATAGGATGAATTTAAACAAAGATATTTATGTAATTAATCCCTTATTTCATACAAAAATAACAAATAGTCCTAAATCTAGAACATTCTTGCATTTTCTCCATTTTTCATCTATTGGCTTTGGTGTATAAAAAAAAAAGGAGAAGGCTAGTTCTTGGGAAGGGGACATGGCCAAACCACTTAGGTTCAAAACTCCAAAATATTTTTCCAACCTTCCTTTCATATAAACCAAAATTTTAAGTTAGGAAAATTAGTTAGAAGTGAAGATAATTTATAAAAGGAAAATTAATAGATTTAATATCAAGTTATTTGGAGGAAAAGAGAAGAAGGAATTCAAGTGTTTAAATTAAGGTAAGTGTCAAGTCCTAATTTTGGAACATGACGATCCTAGGGTGTGGGAATAGTCGGGCTACCAACACTCGTAAAACCCTTATCTATTCAATTAACAATTGAATCATTAATTATTAATTATTAATTTTGACAGAGTCTCCCCTGTAATTTTAAAATAATTTCTAACATGAATAATACCCAACTTAGTATTTCAATAATTTCTCAAAGTCCTCAACCTGCATAGAAAATACACTTCTAATATTTCATCATCCTTATAACCTCAATTCCACAATTCAAATAAGTATACATAACATTTCTATATTTCTTGTTTTATCATGTTTCAATAGCTTATTCATGTTTTATTATTTCTTATCATTATCATTAATCACATATGATTTCATATTTCATAAAGTCATTAATTAAGTTCCCAATAATAACTCATGTCATTTTAATATAATATTCATATACACATATCAAACTACTAAAATTCTCAATATAAAACTCTAACATGAGTTAAGAACGACTAGCTAAATCTCAAAATGTACCCATGGAGCTTTCTAAAATTTACATGACTCCTCATATGAGGTAACTACGCTAGAGTCCTTGAAATCTCAAGTTCGGGGAAGGAGGTGACTTGGAAAATAGCCACTACAACCATGTTCCTGTAAAATAATAAATAACCACGAGGTGAATATAATAATACTTAGTGAGTTAAATATAGATCATTAAATATATAAATTGGGTAGGTAACAATGAATGAGAAGGATAAGTAAAAGGTTATCAATGTTGCATATCAAAGGTTGGCAATTTACAATTCGCAATTTACACACCAAATGCCTTAAGCGAAAGGAATAGATAATAATAATAAATAACATTGGGTAAACATAGCTTGGGTATCATATTCACATGTAGAAATGACATATATTGGACCTTGAACATATATCATATTTAACTTTCTCGCATCACATTTAACTTTCTCATGTCACATTTATAAATTACATAAGGTGGATCAGACTTAATAGCTAGGACAAGTCCCTTTCTAGCTAGGGTAAACACTATAAAAGATTCATTGTGTACAATACCAACGACACTTACCCACTACCTTGTCGGTAAGGCCAATGAGAACATTAACAATATCAATGGTTATATGGAAATGATAAAGTACAATGAATATTCAATTAGTATACATATGGCTCATTTATCAGTTGGAATCAAGGCATTTCAATAATCATGTAACAGTTTCCATACTTAGTACAAAGGTGGTCATTCAATAACATTCTTTGTGGCATATATATTCAATAACATTCTTTGTGGCATATACTTGTACATTTGGTGTGCATAACATTTAAGGACATTTTGGTGCAAGTTCATCAAAGTTCAATACAATAGGCATTTCAATTTCAATAACAAGTATATAACAATAGATCAAATTAAGTTTGGATAATCAAAGGATGATTAATGACATTAACAAAGAGGCATTCGGTCGAAAAGTTCAATGGAAGGACAAGTCCCTTCCTAGCTAGGGTAAACACTATAAAAGATTCATTGTGTATAATGCCAACGGTACTTACCTACTACCGCATCGGTAAGGTAGCTCGTTAATTTCACATATAAAAGGCCAATGAGAACATTAACAATATCAAATGGTTATATGGAAACAATAAAGTACAATGAATATTCAATGGGTACACATATGACTCATTTATCAATTGAAGTCAAGGCATTTCAATAATCATGTAACAGTTTACATACTTGATACAAAGGTGGTCATTCAATAACATTCTTTGTGGCATATACTTGTATATGTGGTGTGCATAGCATTTAAGGATATTTTGGTGCAAGTTCATCAAAGTTCAATACAATAGGCATTTCAATTTCAATAACAAGTCAATGGTAATAGATCAAATTAAGTTTGGATAATCAACGGATGATTAATGGCATTAACAAAGAGTCATTGGGTCAAAAAAATTCAATGGAAGATAATGATTTTCAAAAATTAACATAAGTTTTTTAACATGCATAATGATATATATTTAACTCACCTCAATGGTTAAATTAGCCAAAACTCTTCATCTTTACTTTCAATGTTCCAAGTAAGCTTTTATGCTTAAACTTTCCACTTTATTTTTACACTACAATCAATTAAATATCATATTAATAATTAATTCTAGTGAAATTTCCAATTATATAACTCATTTTACATTTTCTTCAAATTCTAGGGTATTAGGATCTAAGATTTTTCCTTTAGTACTCCATACTGGCAGCCTAGATAATTATGCCTATAAGTCATGCTACACATAACCAATTGTATTTATTCTTTTTACTATTTAAATTATACATCTTAGGTTCATACATATCAAAAATTCAGACCAATTCATTTACTACACAATTTATGATGACTATTTGAATTCAACTTTATTGTTCTGTAACTTCCATTCGGGCAGTTTACTTTAATATGGTCTCATCTCTTAAAATATATATCCAATGTTAAAACCATTTTATAAGACATAAATGAACACTTTTTATGTTGAACATTTTGGCTAATTATATCTCTAATGTCCTTTAGAAATAAAACACAATAGCTTTTTGCCAAACCCTTCATCCGATTCAGTCTTAGTTTTTGCTTAATATTTTCTTTTCTATTTTGAATTTCACAAAATCCTTTTACAGAAATCTAAATGACATTTACAACTTTTATGTTTAATACTTAAACAAATTCTGCCTTTAAGATTCTTATATCATTAAAAAACAGTAGTCTTCTCTAACTGCCAGTCTGTCAGTATGAACAAATAATATTTATAGCTTAATATTTCTTTCCTTACTTTGAATTTTATCAAAACATTTTACAGACATATATTTAAGACCTAAATCTACAACTTTCATATTTTGTACTTTTCTAAATTCATTACTTAAGGTCATATAATATAGGCTATAACTTTTTGGCCTAATGCATATTATAAAATCTCAAAACCCTAATCCAAAATTTTAACTTCTTTGATATTCCATTGCCTACACAACTTAAGTAATTCAATTCATTAACTATTCAAACTATAACACTTATAAGTTAAATCAAAGAATTAAGTTTAAGAACTTTACCGTAAATGAATCCTTTCTTCTCTTCTTCCTCCAAGATTGCTTGATATCAACTTCCATCAATTTTCCTTCATCATTTTTTCTTACTTCTATCTAATTTTTCGAACTTAGAATTTTTTGTTTTTATGGAAGGAGGTTGGAAAAATATTTTGGAAGTGTTCCTAGTGGTTCAGCCATACTCGTGCGCCCCTCCTCCTCCTCCCCCTCTCCCCCCTCCCCCCCCCCAACACACACATAAAATAACTAGCCCTCTCTTCCTTTTATACACCAACGCCATCAAAAAATCTTGAAAAATGAAGAAAATGCAAGAATTTTCTAGATTTTGGGCCATTTGTCAATTTTCTATGAAATGAATGATTAATTGGTAAAATATCTTTGTACAAATTCATTTCTATTAAGACATGTGGGCCGGCCATCCTTAGATATTTCTAAAAAAAATTGTGAATTAAAATGACTTGATGGGTCCCATAATTTTAGCTAATTATACTTTGACCAAAATTTTTTCCTAATTCATAATTGTAACCATAAATCTTTTTAATTCCTTTCAATTAAGTCCTTAAATTCTTTCCATTAAAATTCTATGGAACCTTATATTGCCTACTATATCTTAATTAAATTTAATTAATGAATCTTAATAACTAAAATTTTTTTATTTTGAACTTGTTTCAGTAAAAATTCCAAAAATTATAACTTTTAAATTTCCTTAATTTCACTTCCCTTCCATATCTATCTCCAATCATTTTTAATACCATATTCACTTTAATTTATTTTTAATTGGTTCACAATTCATCTCATCCAAGTTATGTGAAAGAAATTTGAATAAAATAACTATTGAAAATTAATTAAAAATTAAGAACCGACAAGTATTTCAAAATTAGGTTTTTTCTCATTACTTTCTTCTTCTTCACTATCATTTCACCCATTTAACTTCATATTGATTCTCAAATTATTTTTCCTTGATAATTTAAAATCCTAACTTAAAATATCCTTAATTAATTTTAGTAAAAAACCTCTTAAAAATATTATAAAAATCATTCATTAATAATACTGCTTATAATTATTCTTAAAATTTTTCGGGAATAAATTTTTCTTGAATTTCTTTTTTATACTTTCCTTAACCATTTTGACCTACTCTACAATTAACTTAATATTCACTATTATAGTTCACTTAAATCCGTATAATTTTCGAGGATATTATAATAAGATTCTCAAACTTAGTTTCTTAATTTAATTTACAAGTGTTATAGTTTGATAAAATAATGAATTGAACCAATTGGGTAAAAGAAGTTAAAGATTGAATTAAGATTTTGAGATTAAGAAATTTGTATTATAACAAAAAATTGTAGCTCAAATTTTATGGATTTAATGAATGAATTTAGGGAAGTGGAAAACATGAAAATTGTAGCTTTAAGCCTTAAATATATTCCTATAAAATGGTTTGATAAAACTTGAAGTGAGGAAAGAGATATTAAGCTATAAGTGTTACTTATTCAGACTCACAAACAGTCAAAGGAGGCTACTATTTTTTGATGGTATGAAAACCTTAAAGGAAGAACTTGCTTAAGTATTAAACATTAAAGTTGTAGATATATGTGTCATTTAGATGTCTGTAAAATATTTTAATAAAATTCAAAATGAATAAAGAGATATTGGGCTATATGTACAACTAGTTCGGATTGACAGAATTACAGTAAAAGGTTGATGTATTATGTTGATATGATGAATTTAGAGTCTGAATTAGGAAAAGTATTAAATATGAAATATATTTATTTATATGTGAAATAAGTTCCTACAAAATTATTTTTCCTTTGGATAAGCACAAACTGAGTTATAGACATAGAAATGGAGTCAGCCGAACATAAATTCTAGGATAATAAGTTTAATTTTGAAAATTCACTAATAATTGTATAGTGATCATATTGACCTAAAATTTGAATATGTGATAGTCTCATATATCTAGTTTAGGTAGGAAAAATAATTATAGCAATTGGATATGTGTAGATGTCACACCCTAACACCACCGGTGCGACGGTCCTAAGGCAAGGGTAGGCATAAGGCCACCATAAACCCGTATAACCCTTAACTAACTTGTCTCATACATAAAAGCATATATTTTCAACGCAAAACATCATATCTTATAAATTATCATTTTATATTATAACATCTCCGCTTGTTCCCTACCGATCAAAAGACAGTTCTCATATCAATATGGAACAAAGGAGAATCTACAAATGCCATCCATGGCAACAATATCAACCATTCATATCTATCTACGGAGCTCTAAGAGAGTACTTCCCAATAGACAAAATTTATATATACTGTAATACCTGAATAATTTATTTATTTATTTATTTACTTTTATTTTATTTTATTTTATTTTTGTTTGTGTGAGCAATCTGTTAGTAATTAGAGTAATGTTAGAAATTTTGTTTGTTTAATTTTTTGTAAAGTCAGATTTGTTTTTCGTAGAAAAGTTAAGTATATCAGTTTTAGAATTATATTTTTATGTTTAAAAGATTGATGGGCAGTAGGTTTGATTGTTTTGAGAATTTAATATTTTGAGAAGAATTAAGCTTTCTTGATCTGTGCAAGTATGGCTTGTTAGATGTTGTTTAAGTCTGAGTATTAAATTTGTGTTGAGATGTTAATGACTGAGCGAGTCAGGTATTAGCATGAGAAGTGATTCTGTATGTGCTTCATTATCAGTGTAGAAATAAGAAAAATTGGGAAGTTAGCGTGTTTTCAGATTAGGTCATATGAGTTGGCGAGAAGAGTTTCCAGCTCGGCAATTCAGGTAGTGCGAGTTAGACTCTCTTTGGCGAAGAGGTTTAGGCGAATAGGATTTGGTGAGGAGGCCTTTGCCGAGGTGGCATTTGGCGAAGATGATTAGGCGAATAGGATTTGGAGAGGAGGCCTTTGCCGAGGTGGCATTTGGCGAAGAGGATTAGGCGAATAGGATTTGACGAGGAGGCCTTTGTCGAGGTGACATTTGGCGAAGAGGATTAGGAGAATAGGATTTGGCGAGGAGGCCTTTGCCGAGGTGGCATTTGGCGAAGAGGTTTAGGCGAATAGGATTTGGCGAGGAGGCCTTTGCCGAGGTGGCAATTGGCGAAGAGGATTAGGCGAATAGGATTTGGCAAGGAGGCCTTTGCCGAGGTGGCATTTGGTGAAGAGGATTAGGCGAATAGGATTTGGTGAAGAGGCCTTTGCCGAGGTGGCATTTGGTGAAGAGGATTAGGTGAAGAGGCATTTGGCGAGGTGAAGATTGTGAAGTGGAATTCGCGAAGTTGAAAGTGCGAGCTGGCATTTGACGAAGTGAAGTTGCGAAGTGGAATTTGTGAAGTGGGAAGTGCGAGCCATCATTTGACGAAGTGAAGTTGCGAAGTAAAATTCGCAAAGTGGGAAGTGCGGCCAGCATTTGGCGAGGTGGAGTTTGCGAAGTGGGTTTGCAAGGTTGTATCTGCGAAGTGAGGCAGTAGCCTATTTAACCAATAATCCAGTAACTAAATTTCACAATTTCTTCTTTTCTCTTTTCTTCTTTATTGATCATTTCTTCTCCTTTCTCTCTCAAATCTGTCCCATTTATTTTCTAGTGTATTAATAATTCTAATTAATGCATTAAACCATTATTTTCTCTCATTTATTAAGACTTCAACCATCATTCCAAGTCAAGTACTTCAAGGACGCAATTTGGAGAAACAAGGTGATTTTCTTTGAGCATTAATTCTTTATATTGG
>CANXYC011755976.1:0-30900 GCA_948193065.1 Aleurites moluccanus
TATAGAAGAGGGAGTTTTCTATTGTCTTCTTGGTGTGTATTACAAAATAATATGAACTCCTATTTATAAAGTTCATCTTCATCATATGTTACAATATATAAAAATCAACCATAAATTACAACATAAATTACAACATAAATGGTGCAATAAAATTAAACTTAATTACAAAAACTTATGAGTAGTGGGATAGATGAATAAACATCCACATTTATCTTATGAGTAGTATGATAGATGAATGGATATCCACATTTATCTATATATTTATAACACTCCCCCCTTGGATGTTCATCTTTGCAAAGAATATGCCTCATTAAAAAACCTTACTAGTAAAAACCCAGTGGAAAAAAAATTAGTGAAGGAAAAAGAGTACAATATTCCCGCATTACAAATGATATACTGCCTCATTAAAAACCTTACCAGGAAAACCCAATGGAACAAAACTTTTGGTTAAGGGAAAAAGAGTACAGTATTAAACTCCCCCTATTTGCAATATCACTGAAAATCTTTAAGGCGTTACATTTCAATATTGTTAACTAATTTCTTGAATGTTGCAGTAGGCAATACCTTAGTGAACAAATTTGTTAGATTGTCACTTGAACGAATTTATTGAACACCAATTTTACCATTCTTTTGTAATATATTAGTGAGCCTATTGTATAAGATATGATACTTCAGAACTAAAAATTTCTTTATTATCTTCTCTAACTGAAAAAAGTTCTTATTCACATTATGTGACAAAACAACCATCGAACTATTCAATGAATATGTTTTGCATATAAAATTATAAATGAACTTTTTGTGTATAAGTTAACTGATAAATAAAATTTTTTTTGCCAAATATTCAATTTGTAATCGAGACATAATTTTATTTTTCAAAATAATTCATCTCAAATTATTTTTTCAAACAATATGTTACTTTTGAAAGTTTTTCAAGAATTTCAATAATATTTAAATCATCAATATATATATATACAATAATTATGAAAAATATATATACAAATTTCTCTATAGTATTGCTTTTATATTATACTTTGAATAAGTATTCACTAAAATGATTTTACCACATGGGCCCCAAATTGTTTTAATCCATACAAAGATCTTTGTAATTTAATTGAATAAATTTCTCGAGAACTTAAATTATATTTTTCTAGCATTTTAAATATTTCAGGGATTTTCATATCATTATCAATTGAGTCATATAGGTAAGTTGTGACTACATCCATTAATTGCATATCAAGTCTTTCATACACTGCTAAATTAATAAGATATCAAAATATTATTGCATTCACCATATGAGAGTATATCTCTTCATAATTGAATTTAGGTCTTTGCGAAAAATATTGTGTCGCAAGTATTATTTTGTATTTTACAATTATATTTTTCTTATTTCTTTTTCGCATAAAAATCTATATGTATCTAACAATTTCACATCTTCTGGTGTTTGGACTACTGGTCCGAAAACTTTATACTTTTCAAGAAAATCTAATTTTGCTTATATTGTATCTTTTCATTTTGTTCAATCAACTCTATTTCAACATTCTTGAACAGATCGTGATTTAAAATCATCATTTTCATTCATAATATTTAATGCTACATTATATGCAAAATATAGTCTACAACCATTTCATATTGATTCCATCTTTTTTCAGAACTAACATAATTTATTAATATCTCTTTATTTTTATTAATTTCATGTATTTTTACTTCTTCAAGAAGTGTATCTATGTTAATATCTGCATTTTCAATAAAATTATCTTTATTATTTATTTCTTTTCTCTTTCGAGTAACCAGTAATCTTTCACGCTTCAAGAATGCTTGAAATTCATTAGAATTAATATATTGTCCTTCTGGGACGAGAATACAAATTAAAACATTAACAACTGTTATATGAGATTCTGTTACTCATTTTAAATTAGCAATTGCATCTGGCAATTGAGTTGCTAATTTTTGTAGCTAAATTAATTTATGAACTTCTTCTTCATATTATTTTGTATTTCTCAATTTTTATTATCTCTTTCTAATGTTGAGAATATTATTTCATCAAATGACAATCTGCAAATTAAGCAGTAAAAATATCACCATTAATGACTCAAAATATTTAATTATTGATGGAGATTTATATCCAACTTATATTTTTAACATCTTTTGAGGACTCATCTTAGTGCATTGTGGTGGAATAATTAGAATATATACCACACATTCAAAAATTTTTAGATGAAAAATATATAGTTTTTGACCAAAAGTCAATTGATTAATTTGAAAAATCTTCTAGTTTTTCAATGGATTCAACGTGAATTTTCAATATTTTTTTCATTATTTTTAAACCAAGATGACTTAACTTATCATTCCAAATAATAAAAATATTTGGATATGTAAACTTCTGATTTACTATAAGATTCTTTTCAATTTCACTAATTTTTGTATAATACAAATTAGAAAAAATAACATAAAAATTTTCACTATATTTTTTTACCCGAAATAATACTTGTAATATGGAGGTATTATTAATTTCTCTCATTTACTGTCTTAATATGATATTCGTTACTGCGAATATTTTTAAAACTTAACACATTTCTATGAGACTTTAATATTTTTAAAACTTAACACATTTCTATGAGATTTTGGAGAAAATAATACATTATATATAATAAATGTTGTTCCTCTTATTAATAATATATTGACTCTTTTAGAGTTTTCAATTATTTTTTGTTTTACTAGAAACAATTGTTTCACCCATTTTCAAATAAGAAAACATTGACATTTTTAAAATTGTACGAGTTATCGCACCATTCACAATATATGTAGAAATCAATTCTCCTTTTTAATATTTTCAAAAATATATTTGTCACATTAATGTGAGCAATATATATATGATCATAGTTAAGATCATCATTATTAAAGAGAAAATTTATTTTCATATTTTTCATCTCTTTTGTAATGTTCAATAAATATCAATAAAATATTTTATCATACGATAAGTATTTGACCAATTTTTTGTCATATCATATTGATAAAATTACTTTTAAAAAATTTTATCCACCTTTTCTATTCTTATTTCTATATAATTTTATCTCACTTTTGGTGGTGATAAGTATTCTTATGATATTTTTTTTATTCTTATGAATATAATAATTATTATATAGTTATCTTTAAATTATCACATTCACTTCAAGGAATGAGATAAAATCACTAGAATATATTTCATGAATTTTTCATTAACTTGTTATTTTATTTAACTTAGTATGACTGCATTCATTTCAGGAAATGAGATTAAACCAAAAGACATAAAATTAATTCATAATATTTTTATAATTTTTTTTATCAATATTGCTACTGCAGGAGCATATTCGATATATGAAAAATATTAACATATCATTTTGAGTGCTTAGCATTTTATATATTATTTCACAATACCTATATTTTATGATTATTTTCAATAAATCATATAGATTTGATTAAAATATATAAAAACCTTAATTCTAATAGCAAATATGAATATGAAAGTAAATAATGTAAATACAAGTAAATCATATATAATTCATTAAGATGATGACATAAATAAATAAGAGATATTAAATTAAAATATTAAGAATATAATAACTTACATAGAAGAGGATCGTGCTAATAACGTGTTATGAAAAATAAACAAAACAAGGATAAGAATAAGAACAAGAAGAAGAACAATAATAAGAATATAAAAAAAGGAGTTTTCTATTGTTTTATCATATGTTACAATATATAAAAATCAACCATAAATTATAATATAAATGGTGCAATAAAATTAAATTTAATTACAAAAATTTATGAATATTGAGATAAATAAATAGATATCAACATTTATCTTATGAGTAGTGGGATAGATGAATGGACATTCACATTTATCTATACATTTATAACAATTTTATATTAATTTTAGTTAATCACTAGAAAAATATTTCCACGTTGGACACACACTGACAAATATAAAAATATTAGTGGAACGTCGGAAATATTTATTTTATTGGATATAAATGATATTCATATGAAATTAATTTATTTAAATATATTAAACATTTATTATGTGGGACCTATTCAATACCTTTTCCCACAAGATTTTATACCACTTATTAGATGGGTTCAATTTCCAAGTTAACCGTTTTGACATAATTTGGAGTTTGGACACTTTTGAATATTTAGGTTCCTAATAACCCCATATTTAGGTTCCTAATAACCCCATGCAATGCAACTCCGGTTATTTTTTTTAAACATTAATTTTATCGATAAATTTTAAATTTTAATACTTAATTTTAAAATAATTTTTATTATTTTAAAATTTTTATCATTTTTAGAATTTAAATTAAATTAGATGAGATAATTTTATAAAAAATAAAAAATTATAATATTTTCATTATGTAATTATTATTTAAATTATGACATTAAAAAATATAAAATTTTATATGTTTAAAATTTCATACATGCATAATTATACATTGACAAATTCATTTTAATAAATTTATAAAATTCATAATAATTAAACTAAATTTATTATTCATAATAAATAAAGTGCTTTAAATTCATTATATCAATTAAATAAGAGGTGAGATTTTTTAAAAATAAAAAATTTAGTGACTTCAAATCCTTCCAAAGATGTAAATATAATTATTTGGAATGAAAAAATCAATTGATATAGACAAAGATAATTAATTTAAGATGGAAATTAATATTTAGACAAATTATAAGTTATTAAATTAAGATAAAATTAGTTCTCACAATATAATTCAATTTTTAAGATAATTATGAATTATATATAGGTATGGTGGTCAATAAATCATTGTAGCCAATAAGTTATTGTATTATATTATTAAAAATTTGAAATCGTAAGTCTTTTTATTGTTTAACATAAAAAATGATGTGTTTCCAATATTAGTAAACAATATCTCTTCTTCAATATTCAAAAAAGAAAAAAAAAATAAAACATTATATTTTGTATATTAGTATTTTTTTTTCAACAATTCTTTATGTTACTATATATTAAGTTTTAGCTGTAATTTTTAATATTGTTATTGTATATTAATTTTTAGGAGCAAGATGACTTTTCTAGTAAATTATTACAGTGAGGGTAGATGTTATGATTTAAAATATGTTAGTGAAATTACAGTTACGAAATCAGAAAATTAATTTTGTGTGAGTTGTGAAAATTTTTTTATATAATAAGTTGGATTTGAATGAATTTATAAAGTTTTTTTACGTAAAAAAATTAGATTTGAGTGGATCAGATAAAATTATTTACAAGTTCATGAAATTTTTTTTTAAGTGATCAAAATTCATCTAAATCATCTCTATTATCGTGACTGTCCATGTAAATTAACTAGTTGAAATTCTTGTAGTTTTTTTTAGTGTATATATAAACACAATCCCCATAAAATTTAAGTTTCCTTTTTAATTTTTAACATCCTCTACTGCAACTATATATGTTGGGTAAGACAGAAAGAAATCCCTTAGAGCTTGAGTAAAGAATTTCTAACTTTTTCCATAATCAAGCTACCAAAGTCATTTTCAAGTTATTTTTTAACTTGACTTAAATTTTAATTTAACTATCATCTAATATAAGATTTGACAAATATATATAGTCTAATTTAAAATTTGATCCCAATTCTAAAATAGGTTGAAGAATTACCATAAACATGATACAAAGATAAAATATAAATTATTCATTATTACACTATTCAGTATGAGTAATTTAAATGAAATAATTTATGAATGAATTGATAAAAAGAAAAATAGTAAATAAATTTATCTATCACATTAAATAATAATTGAAATTTAATTTTTTAAAAATTATTAGTGATTTTTTTTTTATCATGTAACTCTTGATTTTTTATAAATAGAAATATAAGATACAGTGATTCCACAATTCACATCTATGAATAGATTAATCTTATCTCACACATAAATTCATCTATGAATAGATTAATTTTATTAAACTTAGATAGTCATCAACAATTAGTTGAAAGCATTAAGGGATCCCTAAGGGGCAGTAGCTTTCCAATATTTTCAAAAACCCCATTTATAGATATGATATATTGTTAAAAAATTTCACCAATTAGCATTATTTGCCTCCTCCCAAATTTTTTTCATAACTTTTATACTGACCAATCAAAATAAAAAATACATTTCATTTAAAATAAATTATTTTTTAATTAGATTAATATAAATCTAATCCAATATTTATAAACTATTAAATATTTATAAACTTTATTTTTCATTTTGTATAATACATGAGTTTTATTATTCTCTTTAACTTGACATTTTTTTTACGTGTTTCTTTAATTATATATTTTATTGATTTAAATTAGTCTATCTATATTATCACTCAAGATAAATTCAACCATAATCTAAAAGATAATAACATAATTGCACAAATTATAAAATAATAATCAATAATATAATTAATTATTTATTCAAAAAATTAATTCTCAAGATAAAAATAAGATATTTTCTTTAAATTCTTTAACATTTTATTATATTCAAACACTCTCACCAAAATTATGTGTTTGTAATACCAACTTAATTACATATAATTGAAATATATATATAGATAAATATTATTTTGTGGATGTTTGATAATAAATTTTAATGCGATTGTTAGGTTTTTTTTTATTGTCAACAACTGCATTATATCCGTTTGATTATTAATAGTTGTTAATTATTGCGTAGTCAAACAACTATTTTTTACAATAACTCTAATTTGAAGTTTTTTTATAAAATTTTTATTTATAAATAAAAAAATAAATTTTCTTTTTAAAACTAATATTTAAATAAAAAAATAAATATTAATATTTATTTTAATGATTATTAAACATATTAATAACTAACAACATAATAATTTTATCAAACATTTACAACAATTAATTATTAGGTAACAATCATCACTATCAACTATCAGCTATTAATTAACAGGTATCAGTAATCGCTAATAGTTGATATGAACAACTAAATCAAACGGAATTTTTATTTGTTTGATATTATAAATGAAATATATTTTATTTTTTATTTAAATAAAATTATTTTAATTATTATATATATTCACACCACAACATTAGAAATCTAGATCCATTACTGTTAGAAAGAGATCCCACTTTTTTCCTAAAAAAAAATTCTCTAATGCTACATTTGGGTTGAAAATTTTAAAATCTATAAAATTTATCAAAATTAATAAAATTAATAATTTAGACTTTTTATTTCATGAATTTATAAAATTTCATTTATTTAAGATAAAAATAAAATTTATAAATTTTAATGATATTTTTATAATAAAAAATAATTTATAAAATCTTTCATTTATTAAAATGAATGATTTTTTAAAATTTTATCTTTTATATGAAATTTTTAAAATAAGAAATTGTGGTGGATGATAATTTTGGACAAATCATAAATTTTGATTATTTTTTACTAACTAAATAATAAATTTTGATAACATTTATGAATTTTTTAAAATTCCTCATTTAAATTTCTCAATATAAATATGGCGTAAATGCATTTAAAATTTTAAAGAAAACAAAACCCCTTATACCTACCGCTACTTCAAGCAGTACAAATACGAATGTACTGAAGTACTTAGCATTGAATCCATGGGCGTCCATAAGAAATAAGGAAAAGTGAAAGGGAGAGATATACACGTGTCAACTCAGAAACGTCGAAAGACGAAAAAGAGGGTGAATTGGGCAGCGACTTTATAAAAACTACAGAGGCACAAAGAGATAAACGCCAAAAGAGGTTAGGGTGGATAAGGAGATTCCCCTGTATAAAGGGTCGAGAGTCACGAGGGGGTGACCAACAGATTTGTACGGTCATACATATATAATTAATTAATTATTAATTTATTTTTTCCTTCAAAAACAGTTACATATATATTATATTATACACACAATTGGGCATTTTGGAAAAGAGGGAGAGGAAAAAAAGAAAAAACTGCCACTCAACCCTAGACTTGTTGACCATCTCATCATATGATTTATTAGTTTTGCAAATATTAATTTTTTTAGGTTTATATATATATATTTTAAGATCAAAAATATCATATAAATCTAGCATATAGAAAAGACATAATTTCATATTATATTTAAATTGATTATAAAATAATATTAATTATATAATTTAAAAATTATATAAATATTTAAAAATTAAAATTTAATATTTATATAAAATTTTAAATAAAAATTAAATTAAACCAAATTAAATTAATTAATAAATATACGATGAAAGGACATTCTTAACTTATTGTCCTAAGACGGCCTTGTAAAATACATGACTAATTATATCATTGTCAGGATAAAGTGAAAAAGATCTTTCAACAGTTTCACGAATATTTTATAATTATTAAAATTATATAAAAATATTCGATCACTGAATTATTAATTCAATAATATTTGACGGCATATTTATTAGGAGGAGGGGATTTGTTACTTTGTAGATTAAAAGTTCAAATATCCTATGCCACTTTTCCACATGAGGAAAAAGCAACCGGTTGTGGAGGTTGACGACAGTTTATATATAATGGCAAAAGGATGACACAAATTACGACAAACACACTGCACCTTAACTGTAAAACAAGGTGAAAATAAACTGTACGTGCATGTTACATGGATAATATTTTACGAAAAATTTAAAATATATATATAATTATTTTATAAAAATATATAATTATATAATTTTAATTATTATATAAAATTAATAATAAATCAAAATTATAAAATTATTTAAAAAAATTATAAATTTTTTTAAAGCGATTTAAGTTACATATCATTGTAATAATAATTTAAATAAAATAACATTATACATGATTTTATTTTGAAGAGTTATTATTTTTACAAATTAGAAAGACATTTTATAATAAAAATTAGCAGAAGGCAACCCGACAAGTTTGATTTGCATTGTCTAATCATCAACAGTAATTAACTGTCTTGCATAAATATCATCAATTAATGATCCATAAATTCCCAACATCATAAGCAAAAATTATTTCAATTCCTGAATAATTTACTTTTATATATTTTAAAAATTTATATTAAATAAAAAAATTAAATTAAATTAAATTAAAATGAACGCGATAAAATCTTATCATAAAATAAAACAAGTATATTCTCCTCCTTTTGCCTGAAACGTGGCATCGTGTAAAGTGCATGACAATTTCTAACTCATCATTGGTTATAATAAAATGACAAAGATAGTTATCAACTGATTTATTATAAAAAATTATTAAATAAGATGAGAATATAAATTTTTATAGCAGTTGTATGGCCTGAGGAAAAACAAAGTGCCACCGGGGGCATAGGTCAGCAGCACTTTAAATTGGACCCACAAATACAACACGACCTCTTTACGTATAACTCAAGTTAAAAAATTGTATGTGCATATCACATACAAAATATTTTACCTACATGATCATAACACTGCGTGGAAGGAAGAAAGGATTATATTATATTATATTTAAAATTATTTTATGCAATAACATAAATATACATATAAAATATTTTATAAAAGTAAAAAATTATGTAAATATAATAAACAAATTATTTACATAAAATTAATTACATATTAAAATTATTGAATCTGTTGTGTTATTTGCAAAACAATTTAACTTATCAAATTTACATTAAATAAAAAGGAAAAAAAATGAGGTACACAAATTTCTCTTTTGCCACCGCTAAACTTCCATTAGTAAACCGCACACTAATTCTATTGTATGATTGGATCAACAAAACAAAGGGGAGGGGGGACCACTAACGGCGTGAGAGACCGTCCTGTCAAGGGCTTGGAGGTTAATGAAAGTAAACAAAACCGAAGAAGAAATGTAGCCACATTTGGTCCCATCGATCGCCAGCCCTAACGGTAGGTTGACGGAGTCAAAGCAAAATCCTATCATAGACATTTGACACGCTCTCACGTGCCAAATGTCAAACATGCGCTGCCACGTATGATCTCTGTGTTTTCGGTTTGCTCATGTGTTTCAGTCCTCCCTTGACGCTTCGCACGCCGTGGTCATTGGCCACTGTAATAGGACAATTTTGCCCCTACGTATTATTCATTTCCCAAAAGTGTAATTAATCTTTAAAAGCCCATATCTAATATCCAATTATCAATTTTAGCAACAAGACACAAAGGTAATGAAAGAAATTCATTTTATTAATACTTTGGCTTGTTTACCGGGAAACGGAGTTGTCAGTTCAAAGAGCTGTGTTATATATATACATATATATAAGCTCTGGTCTGCGTTTGGTTCCATTTACCTATTTTCTCTCTTTCACAGGAAAAAAAAAAAAGGTTTTTCTTATTTTTTCTTGGCTATAAAGTGAGTGAGAACAGATCTCCGGCATTGACTCAATCCTCAGGTGACTCTGTTACTGAGAATTTTTTTTTTAATAATTATATTATAATATTTTCTGTTACATAAGTCTAGCAACAAAGGAGAATAAAATGGCATTATCTGTGGAGATTACTCATGAGAGAATCTGTTGGGATTTTGTTGTTTCTGCTTATTGATATAAATGTAATTTTTTTTTTTTTTTACTAGGAATACCCAAATTTTTAATTTACATGAACTTATGAAGAAAGTCCTTTGTGGGTTGAATCTCTTACCTCGTGATGGAGCAACTGTGCAGAGTAGTTAGGAGATCTGCTAGCTGAAAAAAAAAACTGTTTTTGGAGAATTTTAAGACATTTTAAAGAATTAGGAAAATTAGTCTGTCGCTGCTCTGTTATTTACCAAAACCAGGGTTCTGTTTCTCTTTTCTGTTTCTGTGCTTCTTAACCTGCTAAAATTTTGTAGTTATTATACTGATCTAGCCTCAATTTTTTTTTCTGGCAGGAAGTTCCATAAAATGGGGCCGAAGATTTTCCCAGAAAATCACAATCCGCCATAAAATAAAAAATAAAATTATACGAAGACTAAACTTTGCAGAGCAACTGGTATACAGTTTTGATGAGACAGTTTCGGTATAAGAAGAACAAGACTGGGAGCTAGGACGGGAAGGAAAGCTTAAATTTTTAACCAGTTACTCTAGCAGAAATATGGATGTAGACAGAGAGAACCAAAAAGAGTTGCTGGTTGATGATTCATGGATTCCAAAAACTCCTTTTAAGCCTATTCTACCGAAACCACAAGTGATCTACACGAACAGGGAAGGAAACCAGCTGGACCAAGCAAATGGGTTGGGATCAAAAGGGTGTTCTCAAGAAACTAGAGATGGAATATTGGGTGCATGTTTAGATTCTGCCCGTGGCAACTCAGAGGCGGCTTTAGAAGCAAGAAAGGGCATTGCCGGTGACCCTTCTGAAACATGCAACCAATTTCCCATCAAAGGCACGGAAAAATGTAACTTTACCTCTCTCTTGGCTCTTCAACATCAGGCCTCAGCAGCATCCACAAGAGCAGCATCACATAGGATTGAACCAAATCGTCCATTGCTTAATGGCAATTACAGATTGGAATCCCAGTGTAAGCATAATCCATTTTTGTTGCTGGGCTTTTATTTTAACTGCAGGCAGCATATACAAGCTCATTTAATTAGTTCACTATTCAAAATCAAATTATTTTAGGGGATCTAGGTTTGACGACGGATGAAAAAAGTAACTGAAATTATAGCTTCAAACATCACATGAAGGTGGCAGTATAGCATAGCCATTTCTTCTCTCTTTTTTTTTTTTTTTTTAAGAATTGTCTTCCACTTGGGAAAAATCATAATTGCATTCCCTTGAATTGTTTGTGTCAAAAAGATAGAATCAACTGGGATTTAAAATTATTTTTATAGGCGATTGCCTTTAAGTTGCATAGTTTTCATTCCTGATTAATCTGAAATTTACAGTATTATCACAGATGACCTTCCCATTCCTCATGGACATGCTTATGACCTTAACTTACCTCCTTGGGGAACAGCAGATTCATTTTCTAGTAAGACCACCTCCCAGATCGTTCCTGTAACACCAGATAAGCATTTGAGTGTAGAATGCAGACAAGTCACTCAAATGCAAACTTTATGTGCAGATGAAAGAGTGAATAAGGGAACAAATGAGGAGAATGAAACTGCTACCACAACAGTTGACACGAGCAGGCTCCAGACTGACAGAGAACTCCAACAGTCAGCAAAAGATTCATCAATTGCTGCTGTTTGTGCATTAATCGATGAGCATCAAAATCCTTTTCAGGATAGCAGCCTTGCTATTAGCCTGAGTGAAACGCCACAGCAGAAACCTAGGAGGAAAAAGCACAGGCCAAAGGTAATCACAGAAGGCAAACCTAGAACTCGAAAACCAGTGATCCCAAAGCCTGCTCCTACTACAGAAAGCCCAACTGGTAAAAGGAAGTACGTGCGAAAGAAACAGCACAACATTACCCCAACCACCTCCCCAGAAGAATCTAAAGAAACTCCAACAGGTAAGAGGAAGTATGTGCGAAAGAAACCACTCAACAAATACTTAACAACTCCCCCAGTAGAAGCAACTGCAGAGACTAATGATTCAAAAACACTTGAGCCTGCCAATAAGTCATGCAGAAGGTCCTTAAATTTTGACATTGAAGGACAACCTGGAAATGACAGCTCCAAATGCCGGCCAAATTCTCTTGAAGATTCTCAACTGCAAGCACAAGAAGATAGTGGAGGAAATCAATCAAAATCAACAGTGGCTATTGGGAAAGGAATTGAAGTGATGGTAGAAACCACACAAGCAGGCATTGCTTATGATCTTACTCATTCTGTGAATCAAATGCTTAGAGATTATATCTCAATGCCTGAAAAACAAACACCAAGCACACCACTTCCAGCAAAGACTTACCCCACTAGGAGAAAACGGAATGGCAATTTCCAAGAGAGCCATAACAAAGCAGAAGACCAAGTGGCGGTTCATAGTGTACAGCAGAGCAGCAGACAGATCATGTTGCAAGGTGACACTCAACTGCCTCCAGTTAACCCAAATGGCTCCAACTTCAGCACTTGCACAACTTTGACCGAGGAAGGACGAGCAAACGGATCAAAGAGGAAGTTTCTCAATTTCATTCAACAGCCAGACAGCTGCAGTACAAATCTAACTGGGATTCACTACAATGCTATATCTTTATACCAGACCATGTCAAGGTTACACTTACCAAGTATTTTCAAGAAAAAGAGGACTGAAAAGGGACAAAATTCAACCACATCCAGCTCATCTTGTGCGACTGCTGCAAAAGCCATTGTGAGAGTAGAAGTAACATGCCCACAAAAGGATGTCAGAGGAGATCCTTCTACATCAATCACCAATGGATTGATTTCTGCACCCTATTCCAATGCTAATGGAATTCCTGGTGCACTTGGAGAAACAGGAAGCCTTCAGTATGAACTGCAAACTTCTGGCTCCAGCTTAAGTCAAAAAGAGAGGTCAACAAAAAAGAGATCCAGAGGCCCTACTCGGCTTCGGGACTTGGCTTCACTAACCAAAATTGCGCGGACTGCAATGCGTCCAACCTATGCAGGCAGACAAGTACCAGTAGATTCTAATGTGCTGCAAGCTGGGGGCTCCAATAGACCTCATCAAAGCATAGAGGCTCTAGTTGCAGAGGTGCGTGGAACATTGACAACAAAGAAGCGAACTAAGAGAGGCTTTCTTGTTAATTCTGTATCATCCAGTACAAATGGGGAGCAATCAAATGGAAAAATAATCTTGTACAACCAGAACCGATTCTCAGCCAAGTCATTAGGTACTTAAAAGAAGAACTATCTACAATATCTAAATAAGGTCAAAATAAGAGCTGTATTCAATAGATAATTATTTTCATATCTTTGATGATGTAACTATTCTATCAAGTGCTTCTCTCCTTAACTTGGCCATTTGATGCAGATGCTCCTCCAGAAGTGATGTGGAAACAAATGTTTTCTATTGATGCAGTAGTTGAACAGTTACAGCAGTTGGACATTAATAGGGGAAGTACTAGTTTTATATATAAAGAACAGAATGCACTTGTTCCTTACAGTATTTCAAATGAACAACAGAATGCACTGGTCCTTTATAGAAGAGACCGAACTATTATACCCTATACTGATCCGTTTGTACCCATCAAAAAACGTCGTCCACGACCTAAGGTTGAGCTAGATGAAGAAACTAACAGAGTATGGAAACTTTTGATGGGAAACATAAATAGTGAAGGCATTGATGGAACTGACGAAGAGAAGGCAAAGTGGTGGGAAGATGAACGAGAAGTGTTCCGTGGGCGTGCAAACTCATTTATAGCAAGGATGCATCTTGTACAAGGTACCAATACAATTTTCATAAATTTGCTTTCTTTGGAATAGCCAAGTATTAGTCTAGGAAAGATAGGCTATGTGAACTGAAAATTTTCTGTTATCAAAATTATAAGCTAAATAGCTTGTAGTAACACGAAAATGTCAGTGTTGAGAGGCTTTGCATATATGAAGTATGGACTATTTGGACGTCTTGTACTATATGCAAAGTGTTTTCATACTAACTACGAACAAGTCGCTGGTAATTTTCAATCATCAGAGGTAGTTAGAACTGAAAATTCACTGACATCAAACTGTAGCCTATGAGAAATAATTGGTCCATCCAGAGATTTGCAAGACTTTGGTATAAGTTCAGTGACAGAGAAGAACTGAGCGCCTTATAAATGCAGAGCATGTTGGAAAATTTAAAATGCATAGTTTAGCTATTCTGTGATTAGTATGGCATAATGGCACTATTTGACAGCCAAAATAGCATACAATCCACTAGCAAGGAAGGAATCTTATTATGATGTCATTTCTGCAGGGGATAGACGCTTCTCTCAATGGAAGGGATCAGTTGTGGACTCAGTTATTGGAGTATTTCTTACTCAAAATGTCTCTGATCATCTTTCTAGGTAAAAATGAGTTTCCAGCATGATTATATTATAGTATGCAAGTAGAAAAAATGCAAAAAGAAAACTTATTATCTGCTCATTTTCTGCAGTTCTGCATTTATGTCAATGGCTGCACGCTTTCCCTTAAAGTCAAAGAGCAATAATAAGCCATGCTATGAAGATAGGATGAGTTCAATAATTGAGAAACCACCAATTGTGTGCATGCCAGATCTAGAAGATGCCATAAAATGGAATGAGATGTCAAATCAATCAATTTGTGACCAAAGTTCTATGACCCTCCATGAGTCTGAGCTTGATGAAGAAAGAGAGGTAGTCAACAGCAATGAATCCTCTACAAGCAGTACTGGCATTGTTAGCTCCAGAAGTGGTCTGGGAACATGCAATGGCTTGAGATCGACCACAGAGATCATCAAGACAGTAGATACTTTTTATATAGGAGAAATGAGAAGAGCTACAGATGATGCACTTTCATCTCAAAATTCTGTGGTTTCATCACAGAACTCTATGGATTCACCGAGTGCTCAAACCACCGAAAGAAAAGAAGCATTCTCAGGGAACAATTCAGAAACAGAAGATCTAACTGATGGATCTAAGTTCAACAGTTTGACCAGCTTTAGTTCTTTTATGGAGCTTTTAATAAAGGCTGGATCTAGCAAGCTATATGAAGTTCACAGTCCTGCCAATGGAATTGTCTTATCTGATCAGAACTCAAAAGATGACTTTAACAAAACCCAAAGTGTGGGAAATGACTTCCACGTGCCAAAGATACACAATGTAGATAGTCCTAAAAGCTCCTTGGAAGTATCCGTGGCCCCATCCAATAACTCTCATTCACGAATTATTTCAAACTTAGGAGGCCTGAAAGGTGAGTGCTTTAAGACGGTTACTGAGGAATCAAGATGTTATGAAACCTCCAAGAACAGCAGAAACAATGTGAAAGAACAAAGTTCCTTTACAGAAGTATCTGCCAGTCAAATTACAGATGAAACTAATCTGATGATGACTGTTCAAGCATCAAGATCTCCAACTGCAAATAACCCACCACGCAGCAAGATCAACGAAGGAAAGAATAGGATCATTCATACACAAAGTGGGCTTGTTGAAGACCTTAGCAATGCAAGCATATCAGCAAATCAGCTACACAACAATGAAATGCGGCAAAAATTGCACTTGCCAGATCTGTCAGGAGAAACCTTAAATACTATAGAAAGTGGCAGTGCACTTAATAAGGAAGAAAAGAATTCACAGAAAACAACAGAATCAAACTTGATTGAGCAAGGCTGTTTAGAAATTAAGGAGATAAACGAGACGAATGCTGCTACAAGAAAAGCAAAAAGTAGAAGGGTTGGAAAGGAAATAAGAGATGACATTAATTGGGATGACTTGAGAAAACAGGCAGAAGCAAATGGTAGCAAAAGAGAAAGAACACCAAACACAATGGATTCGTTGGATTGGGAAGCTGTACGATGTGCAGATGTTCATGAGATTGCCCAGACTATCAAAGAGCGAGGGATGAACAACATGCTTGCAGAACGAATAAAGGTAAAAATATTACATTCCAGAACAAAATTTTATGATGTTTGTTTTATCGCTGGTCTCAGATGACATTAACCAATATATATCAACCAGGATTTCCTTAATCGAATAGTCAGAGAACACGGAAGCATCGATCTGGAATGGTTAAGAGACGTTCCTCCTGACAAAGCAAAGTAAGCCCAGAACTTTAATTCTTAAGTCAGTTGAACATGTTAATATGCTATGCTATAGCAGTAAGCCTATCACCACGAAACCACTGTTTTGCTACTAATATCATATTATGAGCACAAAATATCATGCTTTTTTGGTCTATTGAAATATATGAAATATATATTTCAATGCAACATGTTCTTGCAGAGAGTATCTGCTAAGCATAAGGGGATTGGGACTGAAAAGTGTGGAGTGCGTACGGCTTCTGACACTACATCATCTTGCTTTTCCAGTAAGTTTTAACTAAGTTTAATATATATTAGAAATAAATGGAACATATCTCACCTATTATCACTTTATAACAGGTTGACACAAATGTCGGACGCATAGCTGTGCGATTGGGCTGGGTCCCCCTTCAGCCACTGCCTGAATCACTTCAGCTGCACCTTCTAGAGCTGTTAGTATTACGAACTAAAAGACTATTAACGTACTCACAACACATTACTAATGTTGTTGTCCCCAAATAGGTACCCGGTGTTGGAATCAATTCAAAAATATCTTTGGCCACGACTGTGCAAACTCGACCAAAGAACACTGTAAAGACAAATTCCACTTGATGTTAACACCCTGATTTATGAATGCAGAGTTATTCTTAAATAAAATTGTTTACTAATCCATTGCAGAATCAATTAACAGGTATGAGCTACACTACCAGATGATCACATTTGGAAAGGTGCATTTTACTTTAAACCTGAAATTATATGTTCACATCTCTGATTAATGAGAAGCAAAGTTAAGAAGGGAGGCTGTTTGAGATTTATGCAGGTATTCTGTACCAAAAGTAAACCCAATTGCAATGCATGCCCAATGAGAGGAGAATGCAGACATTTCGCAAGTGCATTTGCAAGGTTTGCAAAGAATCTTCCAATTCTTACTTTGTAGATTGACATGCTGTTGGAATGGCTGCAAAATGCAAGATTTGCTTCCATAAATACACCACAAACTAGAACAGTTTTTTTTATGTTCATTTTAGAAAGTAAAAAACTATGATGAACAGTCTTAATACTCAAGCTACAAATGTCGGAGCTGTAGTCTAAGAATAAGAAACTTAAAGTAATTAAGGAAAATATTGAGTATGAATAAGTAATACGAATAGGATATGGAAATAATCAATTTTGTTGATTCCATTGAGCAAACACCACGAGTGAATGGCAAAACCACAAAACCCTTATGAAAATCATTCCCTTAAAATTTATGAAAAGCAAGATATGTCGTGTCAACTTACACATGACCATGTTGAGTGCAGCGCAAGACTTTCCCTGCCTGGGCCGGAGGAAAAAGGTATAGTGAGTGCAACTGAAAGCAGAACAAATGAGCAAAACCCTGCCTTGATGGTTGAACAACCGCCGCTGCTTCTAACCCAGGCAACTGAACAATCAGAAGATAATCAACTGTCAGCATCAAACCAGCAATTACAAGCAAGATATGGAGTCAATAATTGTGAACCTATTGTTGAAGAACCATCATCACCAGAACCAGAATGCACGCAAGTAGCAGAAAATGATATGGAGGATACCTTCTGTGAGGATCCTGAGGAAATTCCTACAATCAAGCTTAATATTGAAGAGTTCACTCAGAATTTACAGAACTATTTGCAACAAAATATGGAACTTCAAGAAGGTGACATGTCAAAGGCCTTAGTTGCTTTGACAGCAGAAGCTGCCTCTATTCCCACTCCCAAGCTTAAGAATGTAAGTCGACTGCGAACAGAGCATCAAGTGTAAGTAATCATCTCCCTCATTAAATCTGTTTTCTGTATATCTGTTTTCTGTGTAAATTGGTACTGTTACTTTCAAAAGATTTTGATGCTCAGCTGAATTAGCCTTCAAAAAGTGGTTGTTTTACTTGCTAACAGGAAAAATGAATTCCAGTGTATAATTTTTTTTTCTTCTCCTTTCTCCACATACAGATATGAACTTCCAGATTCGCACCCTCTTCTGCAAGGGGTCAGTTAATTTTGCATCCACCTAAACAAGTATGTTATTTGCACCAATTGACCAAATTGGTCTTTATGAATGTCTTTTGCTTGTAATTCAGTTGGATAGGCGAGAACCTGATGATCCATGCTCATACCTTCTTGCCATTTGGACACCAGGTAAGTAAACAACATAGAAACTGCTATGATAAATTCCTTTATGCACAGTTAGGAACATGACTCAAGCCTCTCACAACTTCAGGCCTGGCTAAGCTTGACTCAGCAATGAAACAAGCCAAGCCAGAGCCTTACAAGTGAGCCTTTCTGAAAAATATTTCACACACAGATAAAAAGAATAGTCCAAGCCTTGCAGTGCTCAGCTGAAAGCTTAGAAGTGTGACTTGCTATGGTCATCTGCCACGTTATAAGGAGCAATTGTTATTTAGAGCCATAAATTCTCAAATATTCCATTTGCTTGTGCAAAAGCAATTATTTTTAAGGAAGCAGAGTGTGGGAGAGAAAAACCTGGATACAGATCATTCATATGATGCTGTCTTCTTTAAATAATTGTGGGTACTTTTCAGGATGGATTCGAGATCTAACTTTGAACAGATTCATTTAACCAGCGCCTAAGTGACAAACCACCATTACAATATTTAGAACCTTTTTCAACCATGAACTTTGCAGTGACCTGCTAAAATCAGTTCAATGAGCTATAATAGCTTTTTGAAATTGAAATTGTCAGTGCCTGTATGAATTGTCATTAATTTATTTTTTTTTATTAGCTCCAAAAGGTTAACACTTAACAGACAAGCTGTTACAACAGTGCAATAAGCAGAGCCCAAATAATTCCAGTGTTCAGCTTATCTTAGCTCATTTGCACCTCTGTGTATAGAAAGTTCAAAAATGATGTTAAATGCAGGCAGAGTTCAAATTTCTTTACTGTAGTTCTTTAACTTTCTTATCAATTTCTTCTATTAGGTGAGACGGCAGACTCCATTCAACCACCTGAAAGCAGGTGCAACTCTCAAGAATATGGCAAACTGTGTGATGAGGAGACATGTTTCTCTTGCAATAGTGTAAGGGAAGCAAATTCACAAATTATTCGGGGGACACTTTTGGTGAGAATATTTATGTGAAATTTTAATTATGGTCTTGCATGACTCTTACAAATGATAGAACCAGTGTAAGTCAAACATTAATCACAGCTATAACACATCTACAGATACCATGTCGAACAGCAATGAGAGGGAGCTTCCCCCTCAATGGCACATATTTTCAAGTTAATGAGGTAAATTCACTCCAAAAATGAGCTTACTAGGCTCCTATCTATCAGCTAGCATCTTTTTAAACGTTGACCTACATTCTATGCAGGTTTTTGCTGACCATGATTCTAGCCTAAATCCAATTGATGTTCCTAGATCTTGGATATGGAATCTACCAAGACGAACTGTATACTTTGGGACATCCATACCAACAATTTTCAAAGGCAAGTCTAATCAGATTATTAGTCCTAGCAAATAGCACAAAGTCGAACACTGGCACTGAAATTTTGTTTTTGGCCCATCAGGTTTGACAACAGAAGGTATCCAATACTGTTTCTGGCGAGGTAATAGATAATGTCAATTTTCTGCTTTTATGCCATTTTATCAGCTTTAATTTAAAGGTTAACTGCTTGTATTGTGTTTGGATGTTTGACTACACATGAAAAGGTAGCAAACCCGTGCAACATATGGTAGCACATGAAATTATCATATGTGCAAATTCAGATGCACAACATTATTCCACTACATTTTCCCTAAACGTTTTTTCAGCAACAAAGGCTTCACATTTCAAATTTCAAGACCCTAAGGAACTGTGGATGATGTTGCCCTGGCATCGCCTTGTCTTAAGCCATCAACATTTTACTGACTCACAGTCTCACACCAAAACATTACACATGCACAAGTGAAGGATGGTAAAATATGATAAATGTAGTAAATATGTTTTTTAATCCTACTAACCTTATTGAAATTAAGTCTCTTGAATTGACAATGTTATACATGGGCAATATTTTCAATAAAATCTAATTCATGTATTCACAATGTCCCAGGTATATGTGTGTCAAACTCAACACAGCCTAATAAAGCGTCATCCGAACTCCATAAACCTTAAGAAACCATCCAAACATGGGCGCCTGACATTAACATGCAAAATATTGGCATCTAGAGTATGCAGCCTTTTAAGATAATTTTTAAGAGCCAGCTTATGAAACTTTATTTGAATGAAAAAACTCATGACCTAACATGTTGACATTGTTGTGCTAACTTTATAAGTATAGACACGCTTAGATCACAGACAGTAGCTACATCAAATCTTCCACTCTTTCTTAGATGGAAAACTATGTCTAAACCTGTACTGCATCCGCATGCAACTACCAGTCTCTGCATGGAGTAGAGAGAGAGAGAGAGAGCATGGTAATAGTAGTATTTAAAATTTTCATATGCAACTCTCAACCCATATTTCATCTGTCCTAGTCAGTTCCCTCTAATTTAATTCCTACGGACAATATGCTCCTGAGTTAAAATAAACACATGTTAGCACAAGTTAGTTTATAGTTTCCTTTAGCTAAATATACGCAAATGTTCCAAAAGTCACTTTTTATTAAAAATGGTAATTGTCCTTTTTTTTTCCTTGTACTTGATTTACGATTGCTATTCATAATATAAATTTGTTAAAGTATTCCTTTATTATGTACCCTTTACGAATTGCAGGATATGTTTGTGTAAGAGGATTCGACCAGAAAACACGAGCACCTCGTCCTCTAATTGCCAGACTGCATTTTCCAGCCAGCAAGTTAAACAAGACAAGAGGCAAAGATTTAAATGATTAGAAGATGATGCCCTATAATAATCAATATCATTTCCAGAATGACAGATGACTGTTTGGATGACAATAACCAGTAGCAGCATCACATTCAACGGATGTAACTTGTTTTTCATATAAAAAAAGAAGGGAAAAAATCTAGTTGAGTTGTATGATCCCCAGAACTTACGAGAATGTAGCGTGTACATGGTTAACAAGGATGTAATTTTATCAATTTTCTTAATGTTATGCTCTTATTTGAGCCATTCTTCTGAAACAACTCACTTTTTCTGACATTCTATGTTGCTTAAATACAGATAATCTAAGAGCTAGCTAATCTGACCATGCAAAACCAGCAAAATTTAAGCTTCAAGCAAGCAAATACTAGAGTGAGCAAAACTACAAAATAAAAGTAATTTCCTGTTCTGTCAGCTTACCCTTTTTGGTCAGCAACAAAAACAGATTTAACAAAGTCTAAAACGTCGACTTGCCTAATTCTAACTACAATTGCATATACTGAAACAAAGATGCTTAGTAAATTCTTGATAACAAGCAATTTCAATTTATTGACGGTTTAGGTATATTTTAGCAAATCCGCCATTTTCGAATCCAAAAATACAAATAGATAGGAAACTGGTAACAAAAAAAAGCATAATAGGCAACAGGGAACATGAACAGCAACTCCAAATTTCACAGAAAATCAAATCGAATATCCAAACATTGGTTTTGAAGATCAAGAAGCGTACCTTTGGTTTCATCGAATGAGCGGCGAGGAGGAAGAGTGATCTGGTTTTGATGAAATTGATGTTGTTGCCGCTTTAGCGCCTTTTTTAATCTTCATTTTCCCTCCCAATTGGGATCATTTCAGTTCGAAGTATGGGGAGGCTTTTTTGTGTTTCAAATACGCGCTACGCGTGGCGGAGTATTGGGCTCTTTGTGAACTTGGCGGGCCGTGAACGGATAATCTGACCTTATTTTGTTTAAGAATTTAAAAAAAATAATATAAGGTTAGTGGATAACAAGATATAAAGAAAAATCATTTAAAACTTTTACATTTCGCTGTCTAATCCTTTTGACTAGGAATAATGAGTATTTTCAAGTTTAATAAAAATAAAAAGAAATATTATATATATGTGTACAATACAAAAAGTATATACAATTGAATTTAAATTTTAAATTGTAATTATTTACACTACATAAATTTGATAAAGTGCAATCAATTTTATTACAAAACTAAAATTATAAATAAATTTTTATATATATCAAAATAATGATTATTAATTTATGAATAAATTATTATAAAAATATATTTATATTGAATAAATTTAAAATATAATGTCTAAAAACAGTGAAATAATAAAAAGGAAGAAGGTTGAGTTCTGAATTTTTAATTTCAAACAGGAAGTGAAAGTATTTGATATCTCATTGAAAATGTATTTTAATTTTTTTCAGATTGAATTGTTTAAGTAGCATGAAATAGTTATGAAAATTTGAATTGATAATTTTTTATTTTTTTTTTATAAAATTTCAATTTTGACAATAGGCTCCCACACCCCTATACTCTAGTTGGGCCATAAAACTAAAAATGCCTTGGTTGAACCTTAAAAGAAAAAAAAAAAAAAAAAGTCAAGAAAATGACCCCTTTATTATATTAGTGTTCCAACAAGTTATGTAGTTCGGTCCTAAAATTCATGGGTAATTGTTTTAGGAGCCGGCCTAACTTTTCAATTTGTTGGTAGAAAGATTCATTACATTTGTTTTCGTTGCTTTACATAATTAGATAGATGACTTATTTTATTATTGGAATTTAGTAATGGATTTGAAATTTTAATATCCATCATTATAAAAGATAAATCATGCATCACCTCTCATTTGGATCAAAGAGAGAAAAGCTCATCAAGCCAATACTAAAAACTAAAGCCACAAAGTCATCATAAGCGAGGTCTCTAAACTCTAGTCCAACGTAAAAGTGCATGTATACCTCTCAAGCATATGATCACCTCATAGTAGATAGTTAGCTATAGTCTGTTTCACCAAAGCCTTGGTCTCGTCTCGCTAATAGGTGACATTGTATGGTTATTAAAATTAGATCGAATCGATCGATCGAAATAAAAAAATTAAAAATTAAATTAAAAATCGATCTAATCAGTTTTTAAATTTTATTTCATAAAAATCGATTAAAAAACAGATGAATCGGCTAATTAACAGGTCAATCAGTTGAATTGAATCAATTTTTTTAGTTCGAGCAGATCAGATTTTTTTTTTTTATTAAAAATAATAAATATCAAATTATATTTATTTTCATCATATATATAATAAATATCAAATTATATTTATATATATATATATTTTTTTTTTATTTTTTTTTAATTTAAATTCAGTCGAATAATTGATTCTTTAATTTTTTATTCGATTCAATTTTAAAAATATTATTATAAGCCACTCCTCCCTAAGGAAGGTCGTTAGCATCTTTCCCTCAGACGCGTTCCATGCGTGTGAGACAAAACCACTGACAAGATGGAAAATTGGGAACGGGTGAAACAGGGAAATAAGGGCCCAAACTTCCATAGATCAAAAGGATAACATACCCGTTAAAACTTAGCTTACCCACAAAAATATAGTATTTATATTCTGCGGCTCCATGCATGCAATAAGTTATTAATTTAAGTAACTCTAATGCTTTTTGTGCGTGTGTTATATGCAAAGGCGTCCCTCAAATCACTTAGAAATATTTATATTATTCATATAATTAATATAATTTTTTAAATTTTAATTGATCTCTTAAAATTAAATATTTATAAATAATTTCAAATTTCAAAATTATTTAATTGATATTAATCATATTAATCAGAAAGATTAATTAATTAGAAATATACTTTTTATGAAAAATATAAATAATTATTATTATTTGAAGCAAAATTATTGAAAAACTTAGAAAAAAAATTAACATTTTACTTTTTTGTTAATTCTCTTATTAGTTCAAAAAAATTTATGGCTTTGATAGCTTGATTATTAGATTTTAATTTAAATATACATGAGTTTTCAAAATATAATATAATATTTTTTAATATGAATATAAAGCAACCTATTTTTTATTTTGGATAGACAACAAAAATAACAGGAAAAAAAAAAGAGAAAGTATTTCAAGTCATATATGTATAGCATACAAAGTCCACATGTATAGGCATAACAAGTGGTGTCTCATTTGAATATATTTTCATAAAGTAAACAAAAAAAATTAATAATAATAGATAAAATTAGGTGATATTAATAAAAAATATAGAGAAAAAAATGAGTATAATTAATATGACATGCGAAAGTAAAAATTTTAATATGATGTATAATCGCATGTCAATTTTTTTATTGGATAATTATGATTTGAATATTAATATTATAAATTAAAAAAAAAAGTCTTTGATGTTATTAAGTATAAATGTTAATGATATTAATATTATAAAATAAAAAAAAATAGAAATTGATGATATTAAATATAAAAAAAGGATGATAGACAAAATTAATCCCATCTTAGTGACATGTAGTCTTTATTTATAAGAAACTAAGAAGAAAAAGCTTCTTTACTCTCTAGCATAATACATAATAGATTTCTTATTAAAATAAATTGGTATTATTTTAAATGAAAACGATGCAATAATATACTTCTTAGGGTTGATTTGACATTAACTATTTTTGTTAATGATTTCTTTTTAAAAATTAGAAAGAATTCATTTTATACTAATATATAAAGGATTTTCATAATTGAATTTGATGGATTTAAAATTGATTTTGAAAAATTACTACTATTAATACAAATAATACCACACTAACCTTTAATTAATATTTAAATTTTAGCCTACTAGCTATGCCATTTTTTATGCATGATTTGCCATTTTTTATATGATTTTTTTTAATTAAATATGAATCATATTTATTAAACTAAACAAGCATTTCAAAAACCAATCATCCTTAATTTGATTTAAAGTCCACTTGAGTTTTTTTTTTTTTAATATTAAATATTATTTATTCAACTATCCTATGCAAATTGCCAAATTGGATAAATTAAATAAATTTTAAGATTTTTTATTGCATTATAAATTAAAAAAATTGCCATAAAAAGATGATTTAAGAATAAATATATAATTTAACAGCATATATTTTTATTATTCACATAAAAATAAACTCACATAAATATATTTCAACTTTAATTATATATATATATATATTCATTTCAAGCATATTCCTGACTTATTTAATCATTTATTTTATTAACGATATTTTTTTATAAAATGTAAATACTTGCATCATTTTAATTTTTTTATTTTTTATAGTGATAAGCATTTAAATTTTTCTATCACATAGCCTCAACAAATGAAAGAAAAAAAAAATCTCATAATTTCATATAAAAAGACGAAGAAAAGATTTATAGTATGTCCAAATTCAACGATGCCTGTTATGAACCTCCAAAACGCAAAATAAAATAATAATAATAATAATTTTAAAATAAAATTAAAAAATAAAATATAAAATATAAAAAAACAACAATGGCGTGTGGGCCACGTGCTAATCCAGTCATTCATGTATGAGTCCCTCTGTGCAAAAAGCCATCGACGAAACAAGAAAAAGAAAATCCTAATCAGCAGCAATTGTCGCAAGTTTGCGTGAGAACCGCCAACAAGATATCGGATTTCTGTTTGCATTAAAATTTATTACATAAATTACAAAATCTAATATATTAGTTAGTTCTATTATTTATTAAATTAAAAAATATCATTTTGTTAACTAAATTAAAGCGAGTTTAATGATTAAATATAGGAAAAAAAAAATGGAAATAATTTTTATATATTAACAAAAATTTATAATTTTCTTAATGTACTAATACATATTTTCTCCTTAAATTTAGCACAAAAAATCATTCTAATTACATTTCAAATTTGACAAATTTGTATCATGTAGTGACAAAAATTCAGTGAATAAAACGTATGTATGTCAAGCTTATTAATGTGAATAAATTATAATTTATTATTATTATTTATTATAATTTACTATTATTATTTCGGCTGACGTTAAATTACTTGAGTGAAGAAATGCGATAATTTATATTATTTTCTAGAATAATTCATATCTTTATTTTATTTCTCTTTCTTGTTATCCAAACAACTCTCATCAAAATCCTCTTTATTAATAAAACAATCAGATATCATCTCTTCTTTATTTTTTGAATCACAGGAAAAATCATCTTCAAATCATTTAATTTCTTTCTCAGGCCCTTTTTCCTCTTCACCATCAAAGCATAACCCACAATCATTATTCTTCAAAATCAAAGAGAAAACTCAAATAGCGCGTGGATCTTGAATGAATATTAAAGACCAGTCATCTACATCACCCAAAAAACAAATAATGGAAATGTAGAATTAGAAATGACATTATGTTTTCCCAATAAATAACACCACCGATTTTTTTCAATAGGAGTACCAATTGTTGATCCATCCCCAAAATCCAAACAATACGCTAGGGATGGTAACGGGGCGGGGCGGGAGCAGATGAACTATTTCCATCCCCACTTCCTTCTTAATGGGGAATTTTTATTTCCGTCACCGTTTCACATACGGAGATAATTTAGTTCCCATCCTTATTCTCGTGGGAATCTCCATTTTTCGTGGGGATCCCCATTCCCTGTTTAAATTTTGTATTACTAAATTTGTTTATATTTATAAAATTTATAAATAATAGCTAAAAATATAAAAAAATAATTTAAAAAATATTAATAAATTCAAACACACAAAACATCAACCAAACATAATTAAAATATAAATATTTTAATACATAAAAAATATTCATTAATATTTTTTAATAAAATATTAAAAATTCAGCATACATTAAATTATGAGTACTTGAACAAATTTAATCTAATAAGTGTTTTCAATAAATTCCAACAATCTCATAAGAATTATTTATTGAACAAATTATTCCTTATATATATATATATATATATATATATGTTATTAATTAATATAATTTTATACAAGGAATAATTAAATAAATATAATAATTAACCAAGTATAATAACGGATCCCCATGGGGACCGGGGATGGGGATCCCCATGGGGTGGGGAATACATTCCCCGTCCTCTCCCCATCCCCACTAAAGGGAAAAAAATACTCCCCATCCCCGCCCCCATGGGGAGACAAATCGGGGAATCCCCACCTCGTTCGGGGCAAATCCCCGCAGGGAACGGGGATTCTCCACCCCATTGCCATCCCTATAAATTGGTTAATATAACAAATTTAAAAACTAATCAAACAAAATAATTGAACTAATTATAGCGAAAGCAAATATTCAAAGTATTTAAACCAATTCAACTATTAATGTTTATGCATATATGAATGAGCAAAGTATCAATAATATATGAGGAGTGTAAGGAAAAGAGAATCAAACACAAAGATTTATAGTGGTTCGGCTAATCCTTGTCTACATCCACTCCTCAAGATCACATTTGAGTATTTTACTCTTATCTTTTTACTGATACAAGATCAAACCCAAGTTTTTAGGCTCACACGCAAATCTTACAAAGTATTTTCACAGGCTCACACTCAAACTTTACAAGTGTTTTTACAAAGCTTATACTCAAACCTTTACAAGTGTTTTCCTAAGTCTCGCACTTAAACCCTTTACAATTAATCCCAAAATGAGCAATGAAAGCTCTTAAATAATTCTCTTTCTCTTTCTAATCTCACTTAATATCCTAGAGAAGTATTAAGAAAGAGAAGAAGAACAACTACCTAACTTCCTAATAGATTCACCTCAATGAATCTTACAAATAAATGATCTAACTAAGAAAATGAAGTTGAAAATTTATTTTACACTTATGTAAGCTCAATAGATATTGTTTTTCAACTTAGAAACATTCCAGGAACTTGTATTTATAGTCCCAACTCAAATAGAGTCATTTTGCCCTCTTAAATGCATTTGACAACTTTTCTAACGGTTATATTTTTTGTCTATTTCTGCATATTCGCACCCGCAACTTTTTGGTAAAGGTCATGACTGCTCAAATGGCACCTGCGACTTTCTTTGTAGTGCTTACGAATATTACCCTGCTCTGGACTTGGGCTACTGAACTTTTTAGATTTCTTATTCACACTTGCGATGTTCCTGTAGTGGCGCATTTCATAGTAGCGTTTGTTACTTCAATTGTAGCGCCTGAGAGTTTTGCTCTTCTAGGGACTAAGTTAATATCTTCCTTAATAGTAGTTGCGACTCCTATGTTGTGGCTGCTACTCCTCAGTAGCGCCCGCTACTTCAGCATATCCTATAGCTTGAAATTGATGTTTTGTTTTATACACTTCTTCAAGGCATGCTCCCCATTAGCATGTGCACTTCATGTCAAATGTGTTAAACCTATGATTTAACAATTAGTCATGATTTCTCAAGCCTTAACTAACTCAAACAAATTTGTTAGCATAATTAATATATTTATATGTTTTATTATTATTAAAATCAATATCAAACACAATGGGGTCCAACAGAATGTATATGAATTATGCATGAATTGAATTACTATTATATTTTATTTTTAAGAAAAGGTAATAATAATTTTTCTAATAAAAAGTAACTTTTGTTAAAAACTGGAAATGTTATTACATATATAATTTGTTTTCCTTTTAGAAATATTTAAAATGCATAAATAAGAAAATTATAAATATTTTTATTTTAGTCAAATTGAATTATCAAAAAGATTATCTAAATGTTAAAATATATTTTTTGGAGTGTCAAAATTATTAGCCAATAATAATAATAATAATAATTTTTACTTAAACTTGGCTCATTTACTAATTGAATATTCAAGTAAGGCAACCTTTACTCATTTATGAAACGAACCAAATATGAAAGAGCTTTTATCGAGTCAAACTGCAATATCCTCTATCTGTATTACTTGTGTTCTATACTCTGATTGATTTTGGAAGGCAAACACATTGAGAAAGCTATTAGATCATTCCAAGTCAAGATTTCTCCAAAATCTTTATTTGAGGAGAAAGATGTTTTTTCTCCACAATTTGATTTTTGTTATGATTTGATATTATAGGTTATTAGAATAGTTATGTATGAGTTATGGGGAGTATATTAAATACATTAATGGGTATAGATTTTGGTTATTAGAAGAATTAGGGAAATGGTAAATAGTTACGTAAATAGTATCAATTCTTCTATTCTTCCATAATTTTCTTATGGAATGGTTAAATTAAGTTTAAGAACTATCTAAATAAACTTTAAAGAGTCTTTACTTGCAAGAATTTGTTATGGGTAATGTTAGGTAAGGAAAACTCTAAATTTGTACATGGTTGTAATGTGCTAGGCTTGGAGCATTAAGTGTAATTAAGTTGATTTGTAGCTTGATTGAAGGATTTCGAGCTTTGGTTTTGATTGTGGTTTTGTGAAGGTGAGTTATGCATATGTGTTGTGTATGTATTTGCATATTCATATATATAATTCTTTTGTTAATACTCATTCTAAACATATCTATGCAATTGTTGAGTTAGTATTTCTTTGAACTAATTATTTCTTTGAACTAATGATATTTATTATAAATATATTTTGTTCCCATTGCTATGCTTTAGAGTTGGTACTGTTACCCATTTCTTTGGAACCAACTCGTTATTATAATATAAACCAATTATTTTGGAATGTTCTTTGATTTTAAGAACCTTTGTTATCAATATTTGTATTCTGAACCTAGTAGATGTATAGTCAAAATGCCTTCCCTATGAGGAAAAAAATCATAAGACTGTGTGCACCAGTGACTCGACTAATAGTGTCATGGCCCAATTTTAGACCATAACGGTCCTAGGGTACGGGTAATGCCAAGGCGACCAGTACCTCAAAGAACCCACTCTTTTACTTTAACTTAACTTTTACAAACAATGTTATTAATAATCATTCCTTAAACATATGATACATTTTAGGTAGTAATTTTTTTTCTTCTAAAACATCATAAGATTTCTTACAGAAAAACTGACAGAGTTTCCTTTCTCTGACTTAAGCTATCCGTAAGAAATAAAGATTTACACTTCCAATTAAATATACATCCCCTTTTAACCTCAATTAATCAATCATAACTAAATAAGCACTTCAAAATTTACATTCATATCTCATATCATATATATACATCATTAACATTCTCATATCAAACTTGGTTAACATTTTAATTATATTAAACATTAAAATCTTAGCCAATCCAAGCCCTATATACATTATACCAAGGAACTTTTATACACAGGAGTAACCTCAATACATACATCTATAATCCAAGGCTGAAGGTGATGTAGCCAATGGATATCTGCCTCACTGAGGTTCTGAAAACATTTAACAACTTTGGGGTGAGTATAAGATTATAAACAGTGAATCTAAATATATGAATATGCAATATTATTCATGAAAAGCCACATCTATCCATTAATGATCTGTAAATAATAAATACTGATAATGGAATGGTGAAATACATATCATGAACCATAATGCATATAATATAACAGGAATG
>CANXYC011755984.1:0-19345 GCA_948193065.1 Aleurites moluccanus
TCACTCCTCTTCTGTGGATTTCAGGTGATAGTATAGCTAGTGAGGGAGCTAGCAGAGAAGATCAAGCTTCTTGACTTTTTCATTCGATAAGCTTCCATTGTAATTCTTTTGATATATAATTATGTATATTCGTTGAATGGTATTATGACACAATATGTAATGGGAGTATACTCTAGAGCTCCGTAGTTAGTCATTAGAGGATGATAATATTTTGATGTATGAATTATTATCTTTTGGGTAATCTTGTTCCTTAGTGATGTGAGATGCATCTTTTGATCAGTAAGGACACATCACTAAGGAACAAGAGAATATTATTATGAAATGATATAGTAAAGAAATGAATTATGCTTGAATGGATTATGAATATGATATAGCATGATATTCTATTTAATATGAATGTATATGGGATTCAGGATATGGGAGTTCTATGGGTTTATGGTAGCCTTAAGCCTACCCTTGCCCTAGGACCGTCACACCACTGGAGTTGGGGTATGACACTCTCTCATTTTCTTCACTTCTTTTCCTATAAACCTTCATCCTTGTCTTTTCAAAACCCTAAAAAATGGTAAAAACCAAGAATGTGGGATCTAAAGGAAAAGTAAAGGGTTCCAATTTGGGTGAAGTGTCTCAAGCGCGGGAAGAGCCGGTAGAGCTTTCCTTCGTTCTTTTGTTTACCTTTCAGCATCACACTGATAAATTCTTTGTTCTTAGATAGTGAGGTAACCTGGTAAGCGGTCAAACCATACACTTTACTGATTTAAGGATGATTAGATTGAATGATTATGTCACTAAGTATTGCATATATTTATTCGGTGATAGACATTTTGTTTATTACTCATCCGACTTGCATTTAAAGCTAGTGTATGAATTTTTCATAACCCTGCTTGTGAGTCCTACTGGTGACATGACATTTAAGCTAGGAAAAACCAACCGCTCTCTCACTTCTGATGCTCTTAGTGGTTTGTTTAAGCTTAAGTCTAGTGAGGTTTGCAGAATTTTAGACCATTGAGATACTTCTCCGGTTTGGGAAGCATTGATTGGCATTGCTCGGTTTGATGTTCAGATTCCAAAAGCATCTAAGATTCATGATCTTGCTCTTCGGATTATACATCCGTTCCTCACCTATTCGATTTTTTCTAAAGGAGACAACAATGGCACTATAAGTCGCAAGGATCTATTTCTTTTAGATTGTTTACGACAAGGAATCGATATGGATGTTACTAGGTGGTTTGTGGATGCGTTCAAGGATATGAGCTCAAAAGTAAAAGGCAAACTACTTCTTGGTATGTATGTGACTCAAATTTCCAATCATTTTGATATTCCTCATAATCCAGAATTCAACGTTTCGATCACTCCTAAGGATTATCTGGATATCTCAACCTTTCACGATATGGGAATTGCGAAAAAGGTTGGTAATGGATGAGCTTTAACCATCGATGATGGAGATGATCAGGAGGATGATGAGTCTGATGCAGAGCTAGCTACAATGTTTAATGAACTATCTCGGACACGTTCTCGCAATCCTCTTTCAGTAGTATCTCAATCCATCTCTCAACCATCTAGTTCAGCAAAGTCTTTTCAGAACCAAGTGTTGGAGCATTTGGCTAGGCTCAACACTAGATTTGACTTTTTGGAGAACAAAGTCACTTCTCAGCTAGATCAACTTGAAGCAAATCAAGAAGCATTGAAAAAGTCCGTGGATAGTCTTCGTAGTGATTTATCACTTGGAAGTGACCCTCCACCCGATGACTCTTTCGTTCATCCTTCAATCTAGTTATTCTTTTTGCTGAACTTTTATTTATGTGCTCATATTTTATCATGATTATGTTCATAGTATTGGCACATTTCTCATTTTGATGTTTATGCAATACTATCTTGTTTATGAAATTCCAGCTTCTCATTTTGAATGTTCAATGAATTATTATTTGGTGCTATTAGTATGTTAATCTGAAGATAACCTTTTTGATTATTGACAAAAAGGGGGAGAAATATTGAAATATTAAATGCTAAAAAGAAATGTTGGATGTTGAACACGTTTAACTAAATTAAAGGAGAGTTTTAACTCATGGGGAGTATTTATCTGACTTATTTATATTTTCAACACATTGTTTTATCATCATCAAAAAGGGGGAGATTGTTATCTCTATAATGATTTTGATGATATAATTTAAACCAAAACAAAATATTAATTAATATATTTAAGTTACAAGTGATTTTTTAACTTGTGTTTAAGTGTTTGTTTGAAAACAATGATTCACGCCCGTGAATATGTTTAACACCCGTGAAAAAAATCAAGTCAAAATTCGAAATTTACTCAAAAAGGATCTTTAAGCCCATGATCATTTCTTTAAGGCCGTGAATTAGTTTCATGTTACTTGTCCTCACGCCCATGTTGGTTTAAGAATGGATTTGGCTCAAAAACACATAAAGATTTTTTAAGCTTGTGAAAAATTATTCATGCCCGTGAAACACTTTTATGCCAGTGATAATTGTTCACGCCCGAGAATGATTTGAAAATTTGAAATTGGCGCAAAAGATTTCAAGGCCATGAATTTTGGTTCAAGCCTGTGAGTCGGTAGTTGCCTGTCAACATCACGACTGATCTGTATTTAATATAGCCGTTGGAAAAGATTTGGAGGCAAATTTTGCATTAAATGTAACCAAAATGGTCACATTTAATCACCATTCATTGAAGACTATAAATACATGAAGATTTGAAGTTCAAATAAGATGAGAATCACATATCTTAAGTGAAATCAAATTGTTGTACTTCATACTCTGTTTTTCATATTTTCTGAACTCTTTGAGCTTTATTTCTTATTCTTAGAGTTCTTACTAGCTTTTGCTAGTTTTAACTATTCATACTTCATTATATATCATCTGAATAACCTTGTATAAGTTTAGAGATACTTAAAAATCTCTATCTCTGTTATTGAGAGTAAAAATTTGAGTTGAAATTCAGTGTGTATAGGGTGAAATCCTTGAAAATCTATTGTAATTGAATTGGGTGGTGCACTCGGTTCTACTGCAACCTCAATATCGGACTGATATTAAGAAAAGTAGACGTAGGATAAGGAACTTGACTCCAAACCACTACAAATTGGTTGAGCTCTCTTAATCTTTATCTTTTATTATCACTTGCTATCTGAAATTAATTTACCTATTACTTTTTAGTTGTATATTTTTTTCAAAAAATTTTAAACTCCTATTTGCTCCCTCTAGGAGTATTATCATACTAGTATTCACAATGGACATCTAATTTAAGTGATTTGAAAAATAATTAATTAATTAATATATCATTAATTAGATATTAATTAGACAATCAATTAATTTATACATGAAACCTTAAATTTAAGCGATTTAAATAAATTAATTAATCAATATGTCACTAATTGGATACAAATTAGTCAATTAGTTAAATTACACATAAAATATTAAATTTAAGTGATTTGGATATAAATTAATTGATCAATATGTCACTAATTGCATATAAATTAGTCAATTAGTTAAATTTATACATAGAACATCAATTTAAGTGATTTTGATATAAATTAATTAGTCGATATTTTATTAATTGGATATAAATTAATTAATTAGTTAAATTTATACATGAAACATATAATTTAAGTGATTTATATATTAATTAATTAATCAATATATTATTAATCAGATATAAATTAGTCAATTAGTTAATTTGTACATGAAATATCAAATTTAAATGATTTGAATATAAATTAATTAATTAATATATTATTAATCGGATATAAATTAGTCAATTAGTTAATTTGTACATGAAATATCAAATTTAAGTGATTTGAATATAAATTAATTGATCCATATGTTATTAATTGGATATAAATTAGTCAATTAATTAATTTGTACATATAACATCAAATTTATATGATTTAGATATAAATTAATTGATCAATATATTATTAATCATATACAAATTAGTCAATTAGTTAATTTGTTTATAAAACATCAAATTTAAGTGATCTATATATAAATTAATTGATCAATATGTTATTAATTAGATAGAAATTAGTCTATTAGTTAAATTTATATATGAAATATTAAATTTAAGTAATTTGAATGTAAATTAATTGATTAATAAATTATTAATTAGATATATATTAGTCAATTAGTTAAATTTATACATAAAACATCAAATTTAAGTTATTTGAACATAAATTAATTAATTGGTATTTTATTAATTAAATATAAATTAGTTGATTAGTTAAATTTATACATAAATATCTAATTTAAGTGATTTAAATATAAATTAAATGAATAAAAATTAATAATTTATATATATAATATTAAATTGAAGTGATTTGGATATAAATTAATTAATCATTAGTTAATTAGATAAAAATTTATCAATTAGTTAATTGATATTTTGGAAAAAAAGTGATATTATCACTAGATATTTTGGGAAAACTGCATAATAAATTTACTATAAAGGTGATTTCCAACACATAAAAAATTAATAAATGTTGATATTTAAATGGCTTGCAAGACAAATTCTCAAACTGTGGACTTAGCTTCGGTCTGACCTTGCTTCAACTTTTTACCAGCATCTGCAATCATTCACAAACCACATATACAGCTTATTTCTTTTTCATTGTAATTTACTCCACTTTTTTTTTTTTTTTTTTAATTCTTACTCCACTGTAAATAATTGATTGATTAATATATTATTAATTGGATAAGGATTAATTAATTAGTTAAATTTATAAATAAAACATTAAATTTAAGTGATTTGAATATAAATTAATTAATTAATATACCATCAATAGAAATTAACCAATTAAACAAAATTAAGTGATTTAGATATAAATTAATTAATTAATATGTTATTAATTGGATACATATTAGTTTATTAGTAAAATTTATATATAAAATATAATATTTAAATATTTTGATCAATTCGATTATTTTAAATTTTTTAAGAAAATTCAAATAAAAAAATTTAAAAAATTAAATCCAACTGAATTTAATCAAAATCTGTTTTTTTGTTCATCCTACAAATAAGCCCATTAAATAAAAAAGATTAACAGCCCATCATTATTTAAACCCATTACCAATAACTTAAAATAATGGATCTCACATTTAACTTGTTGACTTGTTATAGCAGGTGAAATATTACCTACTAATAAACTTAAAAAAGTAAAAAACAAGTAAAAATCCTAGGTGCACCACACGCTAGGTGCACTGCAGAAGGATCCTTATTTAAATTTAAATCTCCGTTCTTTTCAAAAATAAAAAATAAAAAATAAATATTTAAATGTCCGTTTTTATTTTCATTTCATTTTCAAAACCAACCCAGTTAAGATGCTCTTAATTTTTATATATAGCTTTCAAAAATGGCATTGTGTTTTTTTAGATTAATTTTTAAGCTTGTCAGTAAGTGATTTATAAAATTCAACGTATATACACATATAAAAATGCATTTGATTCAAGAAAAACCAAAAGTTTGCTCATGGCTTGTTTATTGGATTTGTTTCACTGCTCATTCTTTAATTTAGAACTGTTTTTATTATATTTTTTAATTTTAGTTTGTAACATAAAAATTTCTTAATTTTAATTTTAGAAATATTATAATTTATAACTCTTTTCATTATCATCTCTTAACTTTAGTTTGTAACTTAAAAATTTCTCAATTTTGATCTTGAAAATATTATAGTCTTTTGTCAAAAATAAAATTTAATTACATTTTGATCCCTGAAAAATTATTTTTTTTGCAAATTAGTTCAAAACTGTTTTAATTTATTAGTTTATGGATAAAATTTTTAGAGGAAACTCATTAGTCTTTGGAAGAGTGTATAGCGGAATTAAACACTTTTCTACTGAAGAGGAGAGATCACCATTTAATACAGTGAGAATATATGTGGCTTTATGAAAAGATTAAGTATAAGGACGAGGAGTGTAGAATTAATTTTATTTATAGAAATGCTTTCTTAGACAATTATATAATCTATGAATATAGTGGTCTATATTATTGATTACCTTGAAGAGCAATAATATATTTTTGCTCACTTAGAAATTATAGATCTAAATACTCCTTTGATGACCTTTAGTTGGAGTGAAAATCTTAAAAAAAAATTATTTAATTTGGAAAAGATTACACTTTAGAAGAATTGACTTCAGAAAAATTTTCCTAGAATAGACTGTTGGGTAGCAATTTTAGAAAGATGTAACATAATTGAAAATATCCCCAACACTAGTAATTCAAGATAAGGATGGGGAAGAGGACAAAGAAGAGAGTGTCAATTCTAATCCATCATGATTGATTTCATTACAAAATATTCATAATGAAATGAGTTTTCTCCTTAAGCAGTTGCATGTAAAAAGAAATCTAGGCGATTCACCAGAATAAAAAAATGCTATAGCAAAAGAAGTAGGAAAACTGGTGAATAAAAGGCTTGATGCAATTGAGCAAGAAAAGGCTTTGAAAAAACCGGTAGGATCCTTTAAGCCTTTTTCTAATAAAGAAATTTTACAATTAAGGAAAGAAAAAAATGGTTCCTTACATTGTTGACCCTGATAAGAGAGCTGCTAAGCAATAAAGTAGTATAGCAGTTGAAGACCTTAGGAAAACTTTATGTCTAGTAGAAGAAACTCTTTTACATTTAGATGACAGAACATTTAATAGCTTCTTGCTACGAAGAGGATTGAGTACAAGCCTAATTATCTCCATAGGACAAAACTAAAATTTCAACCTAGGGATAATCCATTAATGCCAATTATCACCCTGATAGTTTTTCTAAATTTAGATTGTGAAAAGCATGTGTCTGAAAGAATAGATGAGTAGTTTACCATTATCAAGTTTACAACCAAAGCTGGTAGCTACTCAACTGAGGCCACTTACAAGTTATGTAAAGCCACTATAATTGGCAATGCTAAAAATTTTTGGGATCAACTAGTTGTCCAAACCTCTATTAGGGATGAAATTAGAAAATCCATTCTTATATATGAGGTTCTAGCTATCATCGTAGACGCCTTGAAATTTCTCAATATCAACTGAGTTTTTAGAAAGAGAACAATCATTAATGACATTGATGAAACCGCATATATGTGACATGTGTTATTTTGATAATTACGCATGTAAATTTCAAAAATATTATAATAATTTTGATCTTAATACTTAAAATTATATGTCAACATTATTTTTTGCTAAGCTTCTAAAACAATGGCCATAAATAGCAAAGAATGCCTATCAACTCCTCCTAGGTGAAGATAAAGTGGTTGATGGATTAGGAGGTAAGATACAGGCAGTTAGATATGCTATGAGAAAAGCATATATTGAACTCCAAGTAAAACAAGATGCAAAACGCCTTCCTATTGAATAAGAGTTATTGTTTTCAGATTGAATATGTTCCTGGTAGATATGGATGTGCTGCAGGAAATGAAAAAGGAATAGAAACTGAAAAAAGATCTGAAACAAAATGTTCTTTTTGTCATAAAAAGAAAAAATTAAAGGATAAAGAAAAAAAAAAGAATATTGAGGAGTGATAGAAACAACATGAAAATGTCTAGTAAGCCTTCAAGGTTTATTAAGAGAAGAACAAACCTTAGGGATAAAGATAGAATAGAGGCTTTCAAGAAAAAATATGGTAGAGCCTCTAATTGTATGTAAGAAAAATCTCTTAGTAATTGTTCCTGTTACTGGATTTATGGTGTAAAAGATCATAAAACAAATTCTTGTCCGCATAAGAATTAGTGAAAAGAAAATCTTAGGAGAATATTTTTCGAAGATGAGAATCTAGTCTATGAGCCAATAGAAAAAGATGAATACTCTGACATAGATTCTGAAATAAATTAAGTTTATGGAGTAGAGTCCAACTATTCATGATGAATATAATAAAAGGACCTAGGGCTGAAGAGATGATCCCCTTAGATACTTCTCTGAAACATGAAGAATCTTTCCAGTACGATGATTTGTCTTCAAGTTTCCTAGAATGGAAATTCCTAAAGATAGACATCAACATTATATATAGCAAATCCAAATTCAGTTTTAAGTCTATAGTGGATGTCTCTTAATCAGAATCGATGGCTTAGGTTTCTAGTATAGAACTAGAAACATTGGACGTATCCTTGATTAATGTACAAAAGATAAGAGAAATGATAAATAAATCAAAGGGTACATACCAATACATTCATATTGGTCTTGTCCAAGTAGGACTTATATCGTTGTTCAATCTGTCAATAGATAGTCCTACGATAGCAGTTGTATTAGATAAAAGATAAAATTTATTTCAAGATCAATTGATATCAGGTGTCCAAACTAACCTAGCCAATAATCCAATTTTGTTTCAGACCTATCCTAATTATATGATGTCTTCGAGTGATAGGTGTTTGGGTAATTCATTGTCATTAAGAATTAAATCCATGAATATGAATAGAATGACTTCTCAGGCTAAGTATTTAGCGTATCACTCTAGGATAATATTCAGATTCATTAATACAATAAATCCTAGAGTGAGGAATATCTCTAAGATTATAAAGTTATTTGATAAGGATTCATATAACTATAGGCAGTTCCACATAAAGGAAATTAACACTTTAGAGTTATCTTGGCCTAAGAGTTGGGTTCTGCAAGAACTAGCTGAGACCTGTAGGTTGATAGGATCTTCCCAGATCACATAAAGATGTAAAAACATTACCTTGCACTTAGAAGACCCTATGAGAAATCTTAGGATTTTTTATCCTTTCAGAAGATCAGGATCAACAACACCCTAATTACCTAGAAGTACAATCTCATCAGTAATTAGGGAAGAAGTTACTAGAAATTCTAACCAAGAAGAGGATGCACAATCATCTTCAAAAGGAAGAAAAATTATAGGATATAAAACTTTTAGCCTATTTGTCTATGAAGATAAGGAGAATCGAAAAAGTATAAGAGCAATTAAATATTTAACTTTTGTCCCCGAGGTTGTAAAGGAAATTCAAAAAATTTCTCTATAAAGTTCCATACCGTTAGAAGAAATATGAAAGATGGTAAGCCCAACTACCATGGCATCATTAAAGATATTCAATACCAAGAAATCAAGTTTGAGCACATATATTGCTTTAACATTTAAATTTACTGGTCTCTATGACTATTCTTTAGATGTGTTAGTTGACACAGGTGCAATGATAACAGTATTAGGCCAAATGCACTTCCTGATGAATGGTGGAAACCATTGACTCGACCTATGGTATTACACATGACAGATGGAGAAGTGAACTTGGTAACCCATTTTGCTGCACAAGTTCCTATTATCATAAGTGTAAAAAGGTTTATTATTGATAAGGTCCTTGCATTCCCTAATCTAAATGTTGATATTATTTTAGGAAATGTTTTCCTAAAAGAGCAAAAAGAGAATAGACCTTTTGTGTTGGACAATAGTTACATATCATTAGGAGGTGTAAAGATCACATCTCTGATAAATCATGAAAAAAAAAAGCTGAAATTTGGGTTTTATCCAATTAGAATATCATAGTTGTGTGGATCCATGCCTTATGAACCAACATTCAGAGTACATGCCCAGCGTGGTGAAACTTAAGTAGATTGTCTATATGGTTTTGATTGGAAGTCAAATGATACCTCATGGTATGAAGAATTATGCTTTAAAGTATATGGTGTAATAGAAAAACCTATTACACAACCTCAACTTAAAGGAACTAAGTGGGATAAGTTTAGCTGATAATTTTAGTGATGATCCATTAAAGTTATTGGTTCTAAATAATATTACTGCAAAATTAAAATTGAAAGATCCCAGCACTATCATCAGAACTAGAAATATAATATATACTAATAAGATGATAGAGAAATTTGACAAGCAGATTTCAAAATTGCTTGAAAAAAGATTAACTAGGGACAGTAATAGTCCACATTCTAACCTAGCTTTTATGGTGATCAATATGCAGAGCAGGTGCGAGGAGAAATACTAATGGTTATAGATTATCGCCAAGTAAACAAAGCTACAACAAACGATAACTATAAAATCCCAATAGTAGGAGATGTCATAGACAGGGTAAGTCTTAAACAACCTTCTATCTTTTCTAAATTTGACCTTAAAAATGGATATTGACAGGTAAAGATGGAAGAATAATCTATACATTTAACAACTTTCAATGCTCTACAAGAGATGTATAAATGGCTGGTAATTCCATTCAGCCTGAAACAAGCTCCAGGCAATTTTCAAAGTAAAATGGATAATGCCTTTAAAGCATTGAAATTTTTTTGCATAGTCTATATAGACAATATGTTAGTTTTCATTAATAATGAAAAAGAACACACGAGTCACCTTGAACAAGTGATTGATATCTTCAAATGTGAATGTATGATTCTATCAGAAAGAAAGATAGAATGGTTTACGAAAAAGATAAAGTTTTTAATAATAGAAATTGAAAAGGGTAAAATTAAATTGCAAAGCCACATTTCTGAAAAATCTTGTTAATTTTCCTAACAAACTAGAGGATAGGAAATATGTACAACATTTTTGTAGACTTACTAACTATACTAGGTAGTTTGTGAAAAATGTTTTCTAATACCTAGGAAGAAATGCCAAGAAAATATTATATAAAAATCCTTAGTTTTGGGATGATAAAGACACAGGTTGTCATTTAGGTAAAAGAAAAAATGAAAAATTTGCCTTGTTTAAATTTACCTTTAGATGTAGATGAGTTAGTTTTAGAGGCAGATGCTTCAGATAAGTCCTAGGGAGCAGTGTTAAAGATCAAAGATAGAAAACTAGAACAAATATATAAGTATTAGTTAGAAACCTTAAAAAGAGTTGAAATTAATTATCAAATTCATAAAAAGGAAGTATTAGTTATAAAAATTGGTATAAAAGCTTTTTATATTTTCCTTGCTCCCATAAAATTTATAATTAGAATAGATTCAACTTATATAAACTGTTCATAAATCTGAATCTTAAAAAGGTTAGACAAACTAGACTTTTAAGATTGCAAGAATGGTTTAGTTACTACAAATTTGATATTGAATATATTCGATCTGATAAAAATGTAGTAGCTGACTCTTTGTCTTGTGAATTGTCTGATATTACAAATGGATCCTGTTGCCAAAAAAAAACTATGTTGGAACTACAAGAAAGGGGATCATACCCATAAGCAGTGCATGAGAAGAGGTGAGAAAGAGAGTAAATACTCTAAGAGCGGTAGCTTTGGTCCTTCTAGGACAAAAAGAAAATCTATAATATCAAAAGAAGTTACGTGTTGACAATGTAAATCTCTAGGGTATTTCTTATTAGAATGTCCCAAGAAGAAGCCAAATAGTTCGAAAGAACTTGTTGTCTAAAAAATGCTAACGAAAATTCAAAGGAAAAGTCATTGGTTCACAGGAATGAGGAGAAATAACCTCTGGTGCCAAAAGCACGTGTCCCAAAAGATTTCATAAAAATGAGGTTAAGAAGCTTGGCTTTAAGCCTGAACAGATAAAAAGATTCAAAGAAGAAGATATAGCCGCTATAAAAAGGTCACAATGCCTAACTTCTTCACAGAAGGTAGCCATGATGAATCAAAAGAGGCTAGTAGAAATGCCAATAAATTCTCAAGGATTCCAAACCAAAAGGCTAGTGGAAGTGCCATAAAACCTCGAATAAAAAACTAACAAGCTTTTGAATGTGCCAATGAATCTTCAACTATTCCAAATGAACAGGTTAATGAAAGCGCTAGTGAACTTTTAAAAGTTCCAAATCAAACTCTATTGAAGGGGAAGAGTTGTAAAAACTATGATGATATTTTAAGTCATGATCCTAATGACAAACTAATTCATGATGATATTTCAAATCACGAGATTAAGGCTAGTGAAAAAGCCAATGAATCTTCATATATTCCAAACCAAACTCCTTTAAAAGAAAAAGCTGATAAAAGTTCTGAGGATGAAAATCTTGATTGTGATTATTTGAATTGGGATATTATTTTTAGAATAACTCAATTCAAAAAATAAGAAGTCCAACAATCTCCTAAGAAAATCACAATCAAAAATTTTGAAAGTAAATTTGATGATATTCATGAAAATCATGAGGGTAGATAACCTTGAGGTTTCAAACACCTGTAAGGATGGAAATGCTTGATACTTCATAAAGTATGATTATGGTCCTTCAAAAGATGGATCTATATTATGTTCCAGATTGCAAAAAGGTTGAGCCAAAAGAAACTTTGAGCAATTACAGTACTTTGTAGATAAAGTTGTTTCATGATCATTTAGAAAAACAACATGAAATCTGCAAAAAAGATGAAGAAGATTTCCTTTAGTTAATAATTGAAAGGGAAAACTTATTAATGAAATGAGTTCATACACTTTACCAGAAGTGGCATACACAGGGAAGATCAAAAGAATGAACTCAATAGATCATTCTTTTAAAGAATGCTCAATGCTACATCCATACATCTATTGGCAAGGATATGAAGGCCTATACCTGAGAATTCCATCAGACATGACGAAAAATAGTCTCTAGTACACAGATGTAAGATTGATAGAAATTATCGAATTTAACAAAGATGATAATTATATGTATAAATAACTTTCAATTATTGTGCAAGAATCCATAGAGTTCTTGAGTTCATACTCAAGAATTACTACAAGTTATGTTATTAGCATAATTATAGATTGTGGTGACGATAGAACAATTAAAAGTCATTATCAAATATGAGATCTTCATCCTATTATGGCTAAGAAATTTGTTAAACCACAAAAGGTTAATAATCAGAATTTAAATTTTATTTTAATATATATAAAGAAAATAAGATTATTACTCAAGCTGTGAGAATTGCAAATTTTAAAGCTAGCTTAGAGAAGGCAATCCATGCAAATAATTATGTTCTTCTTAGAGATGGTAAGTTTTTTATTACTATCTAGTCCCAATACACTCCCATTGTTAGAACTTTAGCAGTGGTGAAAAAGCGACAAGAAGCACATAAATTGTTTATGAGACTAGTAGATTTAGATCCAAGTCTAAATTTCCAACCTAAAATAATAAAGATTTGAAAAAAGGTTGCTCAGTTCAGAGAGCAATGTGTTGCAGAGGAGATGGCTAGGGGCTATGCAGAGCTGAATGAAAATATAAATGTCCCAGTCAGTAACTCACAGATGGAATGACAAAATCGTCATCCGTGACATTAGCCTCAATGTGTAACATGAGGAATCACTTTTCTAAAGTAGCTGTAGATATTAAAGTATTGTTGGCCAAGATGCTTTAAAATATGTAGTGCTGAAGAAAAGAAAGTATATGTAAAAGGACATCTTATGTGTAAAAATAAAAGTTGACAAGCTGTCTTTTGTCTTTATTCAGTTATTTTGCTTTTACAACTGGAAAATGGTACTAGAGGCACCAGCTGTCCACTTTGCTTTTACTTTACTTTAATTGTTGTCTGCTAAAGATGAGAAGTCTTACAAACTATCCATCTATATTATTATCCGTTTGCTTTAATTATTTTACTTTTGAACTGATAAACAATAATATTGACACCAGTTTTGTTTTGTAAAGTCTATATATACCTCCTCAAACTTATCGTGGAAGGGGAGTGAAATAAGATACAGAGTTTCTATAAGAAAATTTATTTCAAGTCTTTATTTGTATTTCAATTTTGCTTCTGTATACCTTTAATCTTTTCAAAAAGATATGATGTCTAGGAGTGTTGCAATAAGACTAGACCAAAAGAAAGAAAGGGCCATAAGTCATATCATCCACACCTCTTTGCAGGTATTACTGAAGACAAGCTTGGAAGAAGAGCTGAAACAATTGAAGAAGCTTCGTAGACCCAATCTACGAAGGTATATATCTATAAATGTTTTATATTTATTATTTAAACATTTATGTATTTTAACCGTTCTGTTAATAAAAATTGAAGAATCAGTCTAGCTTTAACCCAAGTTAGGAAAGAAGGGTTAAGTGTCAATTTTAGACTGCATGATCCTTTCTTTGCTTTATATAAACAAAGAATCATAAACTTAAACATTGGTTTAGAAAGGCTCGAAAGACTTGAGAGGCCTAATAAAAAAGAGGTTGAACTTACGAATTTTTTTAACTAAGAGTTTGAGTTTAATAACTTTCATTATTTAGAAAGGCTTGGTGCTTTTGCATGATTGTTGAATGACTAGTAATCTTACAAGTTGCTCTTATCCAGATTGCCATCACTTAGATCACAGTGTAGGTAAGGATTATTAAATTTTGTTTTAAATCATCTAAACTCTTTAAATAATTCTATAGACCAATTGTTTAAGAATTTAGAAGAGTTAACTTTTAGATAGAGTGAGTTTAAGGATTTTTCCTCAAGAACAAAAATTCTTTGGGTTTTATTGCTAGCTTTTGATATCACAACAATTACGAGAAGCTGAAAGAAATCAGAAATAAAAGAAAAACACTTTGAAAATCCTTTTGAGTAGCTCTTTGTATTTCTATCTTTAAATAATTAATATTAGTGAGAGAGTAAGCTTGCCTTGAGTGGTGTCAGAGCCAAAGGATTAGAATAAATATTTTTGAATTTCTTTGAAAAAGAAAAAAAGAATTAAGAGGCAGAAACAAAAATAAGAAAAATATTGTGCCCGAAAGAACTATAAGTGAAATATAATAAAAAGTTCAAAAATATTTATATTACATTTTAAAATTTTAAAAATAATAATAACGTGCATTAGTCATTAGTTAAAGGATTATAAGTGAAATTGTCTCCTATTTATTTGTTTGCCCGGTTAATTGTTGTATATATTTATTTGTTTATTTAATTAGGACAGTTAATTAAATTTGTAAGAAAATATATAATTAGTTGTATCATTTTTCAGAAATAATAATAGTAGCAATGAAGAAAGGAAGTGATGATGAGGATGTTGACCACAACAAGATCCATTCAAAAGCACTAGAAGATCTTGTTAACGTGAATTCACTTTTCAAATTGCTGTGTTTATAGGCATATCTTTCGCAGCAGCTCCTAATAACCAAGGTACCCTTAAAATCCGACCGGAATGCAATTCCAGACATGAGAATGAAAAAGAGAGTAATTCAATTTGAAATAATTTCATTTCGCTGCTATCTGTTTTCAAGTTTAGTAGCTAAGTCACTTTAGATTTTTCTCAACATGTTTCCCACTAAAATGAATAATGGAAAAATATTGAAGCCAATTTGCGGCATAGTATTTTTGTTAGGATAAAAGATTATTTAGTCCCCAAAATTTAGTAAAATTAATAATTGAATCTTTGTATTTTCAAAAAGTAGCTTTTGAGTCCCTGATGTTACTTCAGTCAAAACATTTAGTTCTTCCGTCAAATTTTTTCAGATTTTCTGTTAAAAAAAATTTAAAAATAATATAAAATAATTTATATATCCGAAAAAATAATTTATATATCCAAAAATGCCCTCATTTTTCCCATTTCTTCTATTTTTATGTTCTTTTTCTAATTTCTTTTCTATTCTCAAACTAATTAAACACAATCCTTAATTTTTTCTCAAAATTTTCACTTCTATAATTCAATCTCAACATATTCTTCTTCTTTCCTTTCTTTTCCAGAAATTGAGACTTTTCCTTAACCTTAATTCTTATTTTTCAATCTCATAGATACCACCAACAATAATAATAATTTAATCATTCAATCTTGGAAGAACCCTCTAATCTTGAAAGATTATGCTTCCAAATCGAAGATTTGTCTAAAATTTGGGATTTCACCCGCGATGGTAGAAGCTTTTTTATTTTTATTTTTTTTCATTAATATGTTGAAATTTGTTAATTGGTGGCAGAATGGATGATTTAATGATGATGAAAAGTTAGCGGCCAAAATGGACGGAGGGACCATTTTATTAACGGAATAAAACATCAGGAACCTATGAGCTACTTTCTAAAAATATAGGAATTCAAGTATTAATTTCACTAAATTTCAAGGATTAAATAATATTTTATCATTTTTATTATCAGTTCTGGCTGCTGGGATTATTTTATTGGCATTTTCAGTGGCTTATGTGGTGGAGATTAAGGTGGGGAAGATCTCTTGTAGGACTCACGAAGCTCTCAAAGCTATAATTTGGTTAGTTGCACTTGTGGGTTATGGTCTAGTGATTTATTTATTCTCAATGTTTTTAGTTATGTTGTATTGTTTAGTACACTAGTTGGGATACTGGCGGAACCAGAGCCTAAGGTCAGAAAGTACTTATTTATATTATATTTTTTAATATAAAAAATTAAAAAAATTAAATTGATTGGATGTATAAACTAATAAATAATCTAATTCTTAATTTAATTTTAGTATAAATATATGAATTTCAAAAAATTAATAAACAAAAAATAAAAAAATTTAAATCTTAATTGAACATTAAGTACTTTTATATTGAATATTCAAGAAAAATTATTATCAAAATAGTAATATAAAAAATCTGATATACTATATAGAAGAAAATATGTATGAAATATAGATTTAATAATGAAAACCTAAACAATTTATAAAACTATTATTTACCTATTATCATTGAAAATGATTAAAACTAGAGAATGACTTTAATTGATTTAGCAAAATATTAATTTCACTTAAAATTTAAGAAGAAATTTAGTTGTAATTAAAAAAAAGAAATAAGAATAAAAAGAATAAAAGGAAACTTGAAAGAGAACATGAAATGATAGAACATGAGTTGAGAGGGGCACGAACAGATACAAGAAAAAAAAAAAAAAAAGGTAATTGATGAGTAAGTTGATTAAGTTTTATTTAATTTTTTGAATGATCATGTGGTTGTCGACTGCTGCAGATTACCTATTTATATTTACTTGTGGGATTGAATAATATGTTTTTTTTAAGATTTAATTATTTTTAATTAATGGTTTGTTTATTTATATTTATTGGTGAATTTAATTAATAAGTATTATATTATTAATTTTTATGATTTTAGAAGAAGCACTCGAAAATATTTATAGGGTCACAAATTGACATAATATAAATATATATAAAAAAAAATAATCGACAGTGTATTTGTGAACACTCTCATTTCTATGTGGCTACGCCATTCAGCCTTTTCCTTTTACATGCTGGTGAGCCCTTGATGTTGGAGGGATCACCCCAACATATACGTGCATGCATTTCCAACATTTTCATTATAATTTCAAATAAATTTTATAAACAAAAGTTGTATGAAGCTTATTCTGTTTCTCATATGCCAAATTAAATGAATAGGGTGAAGTAAGGTTATTTTTATTTTCTTCTATTTTTTTAAAGATGACATATGCCAAATTAAATGAATAGGGTGAAGTAAGGTCATTTTTATTTTCTTCTATTTTTTTTAAGATAATTTTCATGGAGTAATTTCAAGTTGTGTTGAATTGAATATAAAAAATAATTTAATTCATAAAAATCTTCTATGCTTTTTTTTTATTAATTCAAACTCTATACTTCTCTTGTAAAAAAAAAATAAAAATTATACTTCTCGAAAGAATTAAGGTATAATAAAAGTAGATAATAATATTATGGTGGATAAAGTGTTGCATAAATATATTTTCTTTAATTTCAATATAAGCATGCTGAATTGTGTTATACAACTTTTGGAGAATAATTGGGAAGTTAAAGTGAGACACACTTACAAAAAAATAAATTTTTTAGTGAACTGGTTTCTGATTGGTCATAGGGGGCTTCGGAAGTTCACTATTTGAACACTTTTACTTCAGGTATTTTAATTTGGTTGTTTCATGATATTAGTCGGGCGATTGATTCCGTGCTTGAGTGGTGTAATTTGGTGCTATAGCCATTATTTTTAAAATCGGATCAGTTCGGTCAATTCAATTAGAAAAACTGTAAATTGATTTTTAGATTGGATCAGTCACACTAAAAACCTGTTCAACAAAGAATTGGTATAAAAATTGGGCACCTGTCCAAGTACTTGGTGATCCAGTCGATCTGGACAAGTTATTCGGACAAACTGGATTAATTTCTTTTTTTTTAATCATATTTTGAAGCAAAACAACACCGTTTTGCTCCTTGGATATCTTTGAATCCCCTATAAAGAATATAATTAAGGGTGTTCATAAACCGCCTAACCCATTCAATCTTATCCAATTTGTAGTTAAACCGTGGTTTATTAAGTATCATCGATTGTGTTGATTTGAAATTTTTTAATCCATATTTTGTGAGTTGAGTTGAATGTTGCATATGTCAATCCTCAAACCAACCCAATTCAACTATATATATATATATAATCAACTCATATATACTTATTTTTAGCCTAAGTTAAATTAACTTAAATTTAATCCATTTACAATAAGTTCATATGCATATTAATTATATATATATTATATGTAAATAAATATAACCTAAATTTTGAGACTATATCTGAATCTATTGAGAAACTCTAACTTCAAATATTTTATTTTCAATGCAGACATTATCTCATAAAAAATATGTATAATTCTTAATTCTTACATATTATTTTAAAAAAATAAATAATCCATCTTCATTATTTTCTCTATAAGCCGAGAGAAAATATTTATTTTAAAATATATTTTAATTTAGTAAAACAAAAAATTAGATTACATTATTATAAAAAGATTTATTATTTTAGAAAAATAAATTAGCAATAACTTTCTATTTTTTTTTATAAAATACTTATATACTTTGATTTGGATTAGTTTAGTTTTTATAATTTATTTTATAATAATAATTTATTTTATAATAAATGATAAAGATAAAGTGCATGTTTCATTAAATTTAATAATAATTTATACTTATTAAATAAATGTTTGAACATCTTTTCAAAAATTTTAGATTTAAAAAATAAAAATTCTTATTTTATTTAATTCATGAGATTTGACATATTGTATTAATCTCCCTCAGATTTAAAAATAAATTATATCCCCTTTGATTTTATATTATTACACTTGTAACACCGTAATTTTTGAAATATTTTAAAATCTAATTTTTATGAAAATTTATATTTATTTTAAAAATAATTAAATAAAACAATGAATATAAAATATATTAGGTTTTATAGTATTTTAAAGGGATAAGGTACAATTTTGACCTTGCCGTTTAGCACTAGGAGCACATTAGTTTTTAATGTTTTTCAAGGTATAATTTTGACTTTAACATTATTAAAATCTATAATTCTGACCCTTTGACCATTGACTTTTCAACCTGGGTCCCACAAGGATTAAGAAAGTAATTGGCAACTTACAATTTAGTCCCTAAAATTTTATTTATTTACAAAAAAGTATTTTTTAAAATTAAAAATATAAAAAATAAAATAAATTAATAACTAAATAAAAATTAATTATTTTATTTATTTAAAATTAAAAAAAATATTATTTTTAATTTAAAATTACTTTTTATTAAATTGAAATAATTAATTTTTATTTAACTATACTTTTCTAAAAT
>CANXYC011756028.1:0-11267 GCA_948193065.1 Aleurites moluccanus
AACAGATGATGGATAAGTTTTATTCTGCTGCGATAAATATATATGTATATTGTGAATGTGATTGATACTGGGTTCTACGGGTGCCGGTCGCCATTGGCATCTCCCGTGCCCTAGGACCGTCGCGATCCGACTGCGGGAACGAGTCGTGACAACTATGTATGACTGTTGAACTGTGAAGTTGAGAGCATAAGGTTGGCAAATTATTGGGAGTATAAAATAATTTTTAGTACAAGCTGTGTAATTTTTGAGAGACCCAGTTTTGGGTTGGGATTAAGGTTAAAATTATAAAGGGGATCCTGACAAAATTTCTGTAAAATTTATTAGTAATAAATGGGATTTAAGTATTAATTAATGAATTAATATTGATTGAATTATTGATAAATGGATTATTCATGGGTTCTACGGGTTTTCTGTGACCTTAAGTCTACCTATGCCTTAGGACTGTCGCGATCCAAAAGTAGGTCTGACAAATCTATAGCTAGAATAAATGATTATAAGTTATGTATAGATGTATAAAAGCCTTAAATAGAATTTACTATGAATTACATGAAATGTCTAAGGATTTAAGGTTTTGGGTGAATAGTAGTTATTCATCCCATTCTTTAATGTTCTTCTAAGAGATATTAAAATGGATGTGAGGAAGTGTAATAAGACTTCTCTAGAAGATTAAATCATAAAGACTACAACCATATGAACATGTATGATTAAAACAAAATTTGTGGATATTGGGATTTCATTTAGGAATGGAAACCACAAGAGACTAAGGAATAATTCATGCTTCTCATATAATAAGAGAGAATATTTTGCAAGGAATTGCTTTAAGATAAGTATAAACATTGCATATGCATGTTGTCTCCTTGAAATTGATTGTTCAATCCTTCCTAATGTACTTTTATATGATTCACATGTTATGGAATATTGTATTATTAACTTATTAAATGAATTTCCTATGATGTTCTTAAATGAATGATAATTGGTTCTATAAAATCACTTTATATATTGTAAATGACTTGGTCATTCTTCCTTGAACCAAGCTCATATGAAACTTATTTGCTAACTTGAATGAATTCATGTTTATATGTTGATGGTCTTATGACCAATATGATTCTTTATGAAATCTAAGCTATATTACCTATGATATATGTTACGATAAGGTAGCAAGGCTACTAATACGTTTTGATATGTGTTACGATAAGGTAGCAAGGCTACTGATGCATTCTGATATGTATTTCGATAAGATAGCAAGGCTAATAATGCATTTTGATATGTGTTATAATAAGGTAGCAAGGCTACTGATGCATTCTAATATGTGTTACGATAAGGTAGCAAGGCTACTGATACATTCTTATATGTGTTATGATAAGGTAGTAAAGCTACTGATGCGTTCTGATGACAATAACAGTTCTATTACATGATTTGATAGTGCTATTCAATTATGAGTTCTTATGTTCTTATAAGCATAATCTTATGAAACTTCCATACCTATGTTCCTTTGGCTTGACCTTTGCATTGCATGTTATATCTTACCAAGTTAAAGGCTCACTCCTCTTCTGTGAATTTCAGGTGATAATGCAGCTCGAAAGGGAACTAACATAGAAGACATAGCTTCTTGAGTCATTCCTCCAAGAAGACTCTATGTAATTCTTTTGATGTATATTATTTTATGTTATGGTATTTATATGTATGAAGAGTATACTCTAGAGCTCTATAGTTAGATGTTGAGGATGATATTGTTTTGATGTTTGAATTGATACATTGTGGACTGCCCTTGTTTCTTATTGATGTGGGATATATCTTTTGATCGGTAAGGAACAAGAGAAAATCCTATGATGATGTATGGAAATGCATGAATGATGATTATATGATTCATAGAAATGAGTATTCATGATGATAACTAGGTATGATGCGGATATATGTTATATATGATATACAGGATATGGGTGTTTTATGGGTTTCTAGTGGTCTTAAGCCTACCCTTACCCTAGGATCATCGCACCACTAGAGTCGGGGTGTAAAAAAGGTGGTATCAGAGCTATAGGTTTATAATCCTTAAGATAGAAAGATAGATGTATGTGCATGTTCCCTAGACTAAGTGTTGGTTAATATAACTATGGAGCGTTGGTTTCATGTCTCGTCTATTTTGCGTATTCCTTTGGTGTGGATCTGCGTTAAGTATATATGTTGTGAGTCTAAGTTTGTTGTTCTTCTCATCAGCATCAAAATGCCTCCACAACATATTGAAAGGCGAGGACGAGGCCGTCCCAGGTGGGATTTACCATCTAAAAAGGGTTTGATATATGGGTTTGTAAGTAATGAGGTTCCTCATGCGCCACAGGTGGATATGGCTAACATGGCTCGACAGATAGATCAACTACAGAGGAATTCTGAGATGATAGTTGAGTTTATCATGCAACAAAGACAACAACAGGTACCTCCGGTACAGGTAACTCTAGAGGTGCCAGTTCCTCCTGCGTATCCCTCAGTTATGCCTCAGGTAGATGAGGTATCATTTGAGAAGTACCTTAAGCCTAAGCCCTCGAAGTTTAGGGAGATGGATGGTAGATTTGAGACGAAATAAAAGAAGAAAGCTAAGATGAGTAGTTCCTCCAGGTAGGAGAGTGAGATGAAGAGTATGGGAGTGACTCAATAATCAGCCCTTCAGAGCTGGTATAGAGGACTTTCTGGAAAATCATAGCAGAGCCATAATCCCTCTAGATCAGCTTCTCAAACGAGTTATGGTACAGTCAGATCTGTATCACATAAGACTAACCTTTATGTTCTACATGTGGTAAGTTCCATAGAGGACTTTGTTTCCATGAGACATGAGCATGCTAAAGATGTAGACAGCACAGTCATTTACTTAAGAACTATCCACAACCAACTTTTGGAGCTAGACCTTAAACTTCTCAAACTACATTTCAGAAGGATAGAGAGAGGAGTGTTGGTCCACAGTTAGGTGTGGGCCGAGCACTTTGGGTAGGGTTCTAAAGGCTAGCAAAGGATCAGGTAAGTATGTGACACAGGCTTCAGGATCAATTTCTACAGGTAGAGGGAGAGGGAGAGTTTTCGCTATAATACAACCAGAAGTTCAGATTTCCAAACTGAAGATCACATGTACTCTTTTGATCTAAGACTTAGATGACATAGTGGTGATTGATTCCTGAGTTATGTCTTTCTTTGCTTTATATTACCTTGCTAAGAAATTGTATGTGCTTAAGAGTTGCTTGAAATGTTTTAGATTTCTTATATTTTTCGAGAGGAAGAGATTGAAGTTATAAACTTCTACTTTTTCATTTGTGATGGTATAAATGATAAGAATTTAGATATGGATTTAGTGGATGAAGTGTTCAGATTATTTATAGACAAGTTATCATAGTGTTAATCAGTGATATCCTTGTGTAATCTAAGAGTAAGGAAGGAATATAAGGACAATCTTTGGAGTTTGTTGTGAGCTAAGGAAAGTGGATATGTACAATCATGGAAGTTATGGTATAGCAAGAGCTTGAGAGCTTGATTGTGATTTGGAGTTAGCCATGGATGAAGACTTATAATGAATAAATTGTGTAAGAATGGTATAATGATGTTATATTAGTAACGGGTGATATGATCAAGTTTGATGTTAAAAAGGATTAGAAAATAGTATAATGAAGATACATATTAAAAATAATCAATAATTGATTAGAGATGGTTACATGTATATGGTTGATGAGAAGGTAAAAGTTATATTTTAACACTCATGGGCGAAAATCTATAAGGAGATAATGTAATACACCAAGTTTTGATTAGTGAAATCTACGCTTGATTAAGGAAGGATAATACAATTTATGACTCTGATGAATTCTGATAGTGTTTTTGTATTTAGCAATTTCGATGTACCTTTATATCATGGTAAGATGTTAAATGATTTGAAATAGTAATTTAATTCATGATATGTAATATGATTTAAGGTTATATAGAGTTGTAGGGAATTGATTAGAATCATGAACTTTTGGTATAAATGATTGATGTATATTCTATGGTTATATGATGATGTGACATTGTGATAGGTTCATAGTATAAATTGTGCATTAAAGAATAATTATGATATTAAAAAGACAGAATGTTTGACTATGAGTGAAAGAATTTGTATATGATTAGAGAGATAGAATTTATGATTTGTTATTAATAGCTAATTTCATTGATATAATGTAAGAAAAGGTATGCAAGAATTGTAAATAAGTTAAGGTAACATTAAAGTCATATGATGAATGCATGTATGTATGATAACGATATTAAAGATGTGTAGATATTTCTTAATAAGTATAGAACTAACAAATTGTCTAAGAATTTAATGGAGATTTTGTTTTATATGATAATCGTTAAGAGTCATGTTTACGAGTATAATTGATCTAAGTTATGATGATAGATATGTGAATTTATCAGTTGTTGGATGGTAATTTGATAGCAGTATGTATTATTTTTTAATATAATTGAGACATGGGATTAAGTGAAGGTTATGACTTGAAAGTCTATCTAAGAACTAATGCAATATGTGTTATGTAAATGGAATGAGTTATAATTTTTATAATTTTTATAATCTATTAGCTAAGAAGCTTAGTATAATAAGGATAAAAGATAAGAATAAGTATGGATCATGGGCTTAGAAGTTTCCTAAGAGTTAATGATTGATACTTGACTAATGTTTAGTTAAAGAATAAGTTATGATAGTGCTTGCTTGTTCCAAGAGAATGTCTAGTTCATACTATAAGTTGGCTAGTTAATCTACTGTTATTAATAGATTGATGCTAGACTATTTTAAGTGTATTAGAAATTGTTATGTAAGCATATTTATGTAGAACTATAGATATAAATTCTGATGTATCCTCTTACTTATATGGTGTTAAAGTGATTTTGGTTTAATTTCTAAAATTCTTAAAGAGACTTTTGTGATAAGATGTTATGTTTCAAGTATGGACCAAAGAATTGGTGATAGAGGAGTTTATCCCTAAAAGTGTTAGTAAAAGCAAAGGCTTAATAATTTGAAGGATTTGTTAGACTTTTGAGATGAGAGAAGAATTTAGAATGCGGAAATTTTATACCAGTTAAACTACTAAGATAATGTTTGAAGTCATTCAGGAAGATTGCAACAAAAGAAAGTTATTTTACACTTGATATGCTGATAAGCATGGATACAGTTAACTTTATCCTTTTGAGGTATATAAACCCCCAGTGTTTCACTTGTGGGAGATGGCATGAGGAAAAATGTTATTTTGAAATAGATGTATAGTTTGAGTATGGATTATCAGGGTATTATGTTAAGAATTATCCACATAGGTCTAGGAATAAAAGTATATAGTTGGAAGAAAAAGTATGAGAGGTGATAAGATTGGTCAGGATTTGAGACAAGTTGCACGTCAGTCACCAGGATGAGAGTCTGTGGATAGAAGCAAAAATAATTGTTTTAATTCAATAAAAGGTTTGGATTCAAAACGAAGGACACAAGTAAAGTTATGCGAGGATTTTAATAAAATATGGAAGTACGAATATCCGCAGGATTTAAGTATAAGAATACGTTATAAAAGGTTTAAGGAGATTGGTAGACAAAGAATTTTAAAGGTACTTATGAGACAAAATGACGTGTTTGATTATGGTATCATCAGTGGAAATTTGGGAAATCTTAAGACAATTAATAGTCCCTTGAAGATGGACGAAAGTGTTCATATGATAAGTATAGAAAAAGAATGCTAAGAAGATATATAAGTTAAGGCTTCAGAGCATAAGATGGGAGAAGTTTCTTATATGTTAACCATGCCCAACTTCAACAGTGTGCATCCAGTACTTCATATGTCGATGCTTCGAAAACACATCGTCGATCCTTCTCATATGCTATTAGTTTCGGCAGTGGACCTTCGGCAAGACTTGACGTATGAAGAGATTCCAGTTGCCATTGTGGACCAAATGATCAAGATATTATGAAATAAAGATATAGCAATGGTTAAGGTCCTATAGAGGAATCAAGCAATGGAAGAGTACACTTGGGAAAGTAAACAAACAGAGCATGCAGGACAAGTACCCTTATCTATTCAAAAAGCAAGGTAAGTCTTAAAATTCAAGGACGAATTTTCTTAAGGTGGGGAAAATGTAATATCCATTATATGAATTACATGGTAAAGATCGAGTATGATACGAATAGATATGAATTGGATGATACTAATTAGAGATTTTGTGTGTGTGCATGATAGATAATTGTCACATCCCGACTCCAGTGGTGCGACGGTCCTAAGGCAAGGGTAGGCTTAAGGCCACCATAAACCCGTAGAACTCTCATATCCTGGATCTCATATACATTTATATCAAATATAGATATCATTCAATAATCATTTCTATGATCCACATAAGCATAATTCATATCTTTATTTTTATTATTTCATAATTTCCTCTTGTTCCTTACTGATCAAAAGATGTATCCCACATCACTAAGGAACAAGGGTAACCCAAAAAGGTAATAATTTATACATTAAAATATTATCATCCTCAATAACCAACTACGAAGCTCTAGAGTACACTCCCCATACATACAATCCATAATACCATACGATGAATATACATAAATATATCAAAATGATTACAATGGAGGCTTCTTGGAAAAATAAGTCAAGAAGCTTGATCTTCTCTACTAGCTCCCTCACGAGCTACACTATCACCTGAAACCCACAGAAGAGGAGTGAGCTTTCAACTCAGTAAGATATGAACATGCAGTATGAAAGAAATATATATACATATATGTTAATCCAAAGCAAATATCAATTCCAAGAACATGGTTAAGAATCACATGTGGTTCGGCTTGCAAGAATAGAAGTGCTCATAATCGAATAGCACTATTAAGTAACATGGTAGAACTACAAAGTGCATCAATAGCCATGCTACCTATCACAACAGAGTGCATCGGTAGTCTTGCTACCTTATCGCAAACGCATGCTTGGCCAGGCATACGCCTAGAACTCATGGTCCCCTCTAGGTGGAATACTGATAAAAACCCTATCAATTAGGTTCCCAAAGTGCATGATTGACCAATGAATTTACTCTCATTGGGAAGAGCGTTCTATCCATAGGGTCATATGGTTTCAATCTCATATGAAACATATTGGTCACAAGACCATCAATATATAGCATAAATTTCAGTCAAGTTTAACAAGTAGGAATCATATGAACTTGATCCAAGAAGGTTGACCAAGTCACTTACAATATATATATATACACATTTTAATCTCATGAACAATTGGTAAATTTCGGTTTTAGGATATCATAGAATTTTCATTTAACAGTTCGATAATACAATATCAAGTATATGAGAATTATATAGGTAAACATTAAGAATGCTTGGTCATATCATTTCAAAGAAGCAATAAACAAATGCAATGTTCATACTTACCTCTATACAAATTACTCTTGAATTTCCTTTAACAATTTGCTCCACAACAATCTCCTCAATTTCCTTGATTTTCTCCTCCTAAAAAATTTTCCCAAATATTCAAAATTAGGGTTTTCCTTAATCAATAATACTCAATATGATTTCTTAACATTTAACCATCTTAGAGTTTCTATTTTTAATTCTCAACATCAATTTAATTCATCTCTTAAAGAAAATATGAAATTTATTTTCAATTTGTTGTTCACGTTACTATTCATGACAGTCCATCAATTCTGATTTCTCTCATATTAATTACTATTAATAACTTCAAGAATGCTTGTAATAAATTCTATATACCCATAATTAACTATTCTAACTACCAGACTTAATTAATCTAAAAAAATGACATTTGAAGAAATTTTACCTTATTTCTTCAAAAAATAATTTCCTGAGAAAATCTGCTTAAATCCGCTGATTTATGCCTTAAAATCTGCTAATCTAGGGATCTAATGCATTAATTTTTAGTATTAATGCATTAGAAAAGAAATGGAACAAATCTGAGAAGAACTGAAGAAGAACGAAGAGAAGAAGAAAGAAAATCATGCAGAAAATCGCTACTGCCCCAAAATCCCACTCGCCAGCTCGCCTTGCCAACCCTCCTCAGCAATGCTACCTCACATAAGCCAGCTCGTAATTCCCACTTCGCCAATCCGCTTCGGCAGTGCCACTTCACATAAGCCAACTCGCAATTCCCACTTCACCAATCTGCTCAAGCAATGCCACTTCGCTAATCCCACTTCGCATATCCAATTCCCAAATGCCACCTCGTATATGCTGCCTCGCCAAACTCGCCTCGCATATGCCACCTCGGCAATGCCTCTTCGCATAATGCCACCTTGCCTATTCCTCTTCGCCAAATTCCTCTTCGCCTAACTTCACTTCGCATATGCCATCTCACATATGCCTCTTCGCCTAACTTCACTTCACATATGCCACCTCGCATATGCCTCTTCGCCTAACTTCACTTCACATATGCCACCTCGTATATGCCTCTTCGCCAATTGCCACCACGGCAATCTCACTTCGCCTCTTCGCTTGCTCACATTGCCGGTTCGCAAATGCCACCTCGCATTTTTCGTCTCGCAAACACCAATCTCTGCCGAGCTGAAACCCTTCCTCAACAACTTATATTCAATCAGCTCACAAATGGGCTACAAACATCCAAACTCCCTGATTCTTTTCATCACTTAACATAGACATTCAAGTTCTCAACATATCCAAAATTTAAATCACAAAGGAAACTACACAGACCATGGTGACTCTCTAAATCTCACCCTGACTTACGGCCCAATATTCATCCGAACAGACCTGAGAAATTCCACTCTTCACTAATTTATACTTATCCAAATCTCCTAAAATTTTATAGCCAATAATACAACACATAAAGGAACATTTCTCATGTTTACACCTTTGGCTCAAACAGCCTCAGTCATTCCCAGAAAATTCAAACATTCACAGATTTCCTGCAGACATAATAAACCACACAGGTCCTACTCAAGGAGGCATAACTCCTCACACACACACAATTTTATAGAACCATTTTACGAAATTAAATATGAGATATGCGCCTACAACTTTTATATTTTACACTTTACCAAATTATTTCTTTAAGATTATTTAATCAGCCTCACAAAATTACTCTGCAACCAGAAATTTATGCATCTTCTCAAAACATTCATATCTTTAATTAATTAAATTCATCAAGCATACAATTAATTAAAATAACAAAAATTGCAGATATTACATTCTTCCCCCCTTAAATAAATTTGTCCTCGAATTTATAATAATCTACCTTAATCCTAAAATAGATGAGGATACTTGTCTTGCATACTTTGCTCATTTTCCCAAGTGCACTCTTTCATAGCTTGATTTCTCCATAGGACCTTAACCATTGGTATATCCTTATTCCTTAGCTTCTTAACCATTTGGTCCACAATGAAAATTGGAGTTTCTTCATATGTCAAATCTGGTTGGAGGTCCACTTCTGAAACTTGCAGCACATGAGAAGGATCGGTAACATACTTCTGAAGCATCGATACATGAAATACCGAATGCACCTTTTCCATGCTAAGTGGTAAAGCCAACTTGTATAAAACTTCTCCAACCTTGCTCAGAATCTCAAAGGGTCCAATAAATCAAGGAGACAGCTTGCCTCTCTTATCACAGCTTGCCTCTCTTGTCAAACCATAGAACTCCTTTCATTGGAGATATCTTTAGAAATACAAGATCTCCAATGGAAAACTGAAGATCTTTCCTCTTTGGGTCGGCATAACTCTTTTGGCGACTGAAAGCTATCTTTAATCTTTCTCGAATCAGTGGAACCTTTTCTGACGTATATCTTATCAACTCCGATCCTTCGATATGCTTTTCTCCAACCTCATCCCAACACAAGGGAGATCTGTGTTTCCTTCCATACAAAACTTCATAAGGAGACATTTGAATCGTGGAATGATAGTTGTTGTTGTAGGCAAACTCTATTAATGGCAAGTGAGCATCCCAATTTCCTCCAAAATCTAGAATGCACATCCTTAGCATGTCTTCTAGAGTTTGGATGGTCCTCTCTGATTGCCCATCTGTTTGTGGATGGAAAGCTGTGCTGAAATTGAGCTGTGTACCCAGACATTCTTGCAATTTCTGCCAAAACCTTGAGGTGAACTGAGTACCTCTATCTGAGATAATCAAAACTAGAACTCCATAAAGTTTGACAATCTCATCAACATAAATCTGGGCATACTGATAAGCTGCATACGTTGTCTTGACTGGCAAGAAATGAGCTGAATTGGTTAATCTATCCACAATGACCCATATTGAGTCATAGCCCCTTGAAGTCCTTGGTAATCCAACCACAAAATCCATAGTCACCCTCTCCCATTTCCATTCTGGCAATGGTAACTCTTGGAGTAGCCCCTATGGTTTTTGATGCTCGAACTTGACTTGCTGACAAGTTAGACATTTGGCTACATATTCTGCAACATCTCTTTTCATTCCACTCCACCAATACGAATTCTTAATGTCAGGGTACATCTTCGTTGCACCTGGATGCACATTATACTTGGTATGATGTGCTTCCTTAAGAATCATTTTTCTCAAACCATCAACTGCTGGAATACATAACCTGCTACCATGTCTCAACATGCCATCAGTCACAGCAAATCCTGGAGCTTTTTCTGACTCCACATCATTCTTTTTCTTCACTAATTGAGGGTCTTTGTCTTGAGCTTCTCTAATTTGATCAATAGGAAGCGGCTTGACTTGGAAATTTGCCAACAGTACTCCTAAATCTGATAATTCCAAATTGATCCCCATATCATGCAATCTCTACACTTTCCTCATTAATGATCTTCTACTCACTTGAATATGGGCTAAGCTCCCTAAGGACTTCCTGCTTAGTGCATCCGCTACAACATTAGCTTTCCCTGGATGATACAAAATTTCACAATCATAATCCTTAAGCAATTCAATCCACCTTCTCTGCCTAAGGTTAAGATCTTTTTGTTGAAATATATACTTCAAACTCTTATGATCTGTGAAAATCTCACATTTCTCACCATATATATAATGTCTCCATATCTTCAGAGCAAATACTACTGCAGCCATCTCAAGATCATGAGTTGGATAATTTACCTCACGCTTCCTCAACTGCCTCGAAGCATAAGCTATCACCCTTCCATGTTACATAAGCACACAACCAAGCCCTACTCTCGATGCATCACAATACACCACATATCCTCCTTCACCCGACGGCAAAGCTAAGATAGGTATCGTGGTGAGACAAGTCTTTAACTTCTGGAAGCTCTCTTCACATGCATCCGACCAG
>CANXYC011756155.1:0-23050 GCA_948193065.1 Aleurites moluccanus
TCTAAATCTAATTTATATTACACATTCATATCAAATATAGATATCATTCAATATTCATTTCTATGATCCATATAAGCATAATTCATATCTTTATTTTTATCATTTTATAATTTCCTCTTGTTCCTTACTGATCAAAAGATGCATCTCACATCACTAAGGAACAAGGGCAACCCAAAATGTAACAATTTATATATCAAAATAGTGTCCTTTTTAATAACTAACTACGGAGCTCTAGAGTATAATCCCCATACATACAATACCATAATACCATACAATGAATATACATAAATATATATTTCAAAATGATTACAATGGAGGCTTCTTGAAGGAATAAATCAAGTAGCTTGATCTTCTCTACTAACTCCCTCACGAGCTACACTATCACCTAAAATCCACAGAAGAGGAGTGGGCCTTCAACTCAGTAAGATATGAACATGCAATATGAAAGAAATATATATACATATATATATATATCAATCCAAAGGAAAGATCAATTCCAAGAACATGGGTAAGAAATCATCATATGGTTAGGCTTACAAGAATAGAAGTACTCACAATCGAATAGCACTGTCAAATCACATGATAGAACTACAGAGTGCATCAGTAGCCATGCTATCTATCACAACAGAGCGCATCGGTAGTCCTTGCTACCTTATCGCAAACACATGCTTGGCCAGGCATACGCCTAGAGTTCATAGTCCCCTCTAGGTGGAACACTGATAAAAACTCTATCAGCTAGGTTCTCAAAATGCACAATAGACCAATGAATTTACTCTCATTGGGAAGAGCGTTCTATCCATAGGGTCATATGGTTACAATCTCATAAGAAACATATTAGTAACAAGACCATCAACATATAGCAAAAATTTCAGTCAGGTTTAACAAATAGGAATCATATGAACTTATATATATATAGATATATATATATATATATATATATATATATGTAATCATATGAAACAAATGGTAAATTTTGGTTTTAGAGTATCTTAGAACTTTCATTTAATAGTCTGATAATACAATGTCAAATATATGAGAATCATATGGGTGAACATCAAGAATGCTTGGACATATCGTTTCAAAGAAGCAATAAGCAAATGCAATGTTCATACTTACCTCTACATAAATTTATCCTTGAATTTCCCTCAATAATTTGCTCAATTCCTTGGTTCTCTTCTCCTATGAAATTTTTCAAATATACAAAATTAGAGTTTTCCTTAATTAATAATACTCAATATGATTTCTTAAAATTTAACAATCTCATAGTTTCTATTCTTTGATTCCCAACATCAATTTAGTTCAACTCTTAAAGAAAAATCTGAATTAATTTCGAATTTACTGTTCACGTTACTATTCATGACAACCCATAAATTCTAATTTCTCCCACATTAATTACCAGTAATAGCCTCAAAATGCTTGTAATAAATTCTATATACCCATAATTAATTATCCTAACTACCAGAATTTATTAAACTAAAAAGAAAATGGCATTTGAAGAAAATTTATCTTATTTCTCCAAAACTAATTTCCTTGAGAAAATCTATTTGAAACAGAAGATTGATGCCTTAAAATGTGATAATCTAGTGATTTAATGCATTAATTTTGAGTATTAATGCATTAGAAAAGAAATAGAATAAATCTGAGAAGAATAGAAGAAGAACGAAGAGAAGGAGAAGAAAAATCATGAAGGAAAAATCGCTACTGAGCACTGGTTAAATAGGTTACTGCCTCAAAATTTTCGCTCGCCAATCCGCCTCAGCAAAGCCACCTCGCATAAGCCAGCTCGCAATTGCCACTTCACCAATCCGCTTCGCCAAAGCCACTTCGCCAAAGCCACTTCGCCAATCCCACTTTGCCAAAGCCACTTCGCCAATCCTACTTCGCATATGCCGCCTCGCATATGCCACCTCGCCAACTCTTTTCACCTAACTTCACTTTGCATATGTCACCTCGACAATGCCTCTTCGCCAACTCGCCTCGCCTATCTCCCTATTCGCATACGCCACCTCGGCAATGCCTCTTCGTTAAACTCACCTCGCCTATTTCCACCTCGCATATGCCATCTCGGCAATGCCTCTTTGCCAACTCGCCTTGTCTATCTCCCTCTTTGCATATGCCACCTCAACAATGCCTCTTCGCCAAACTCGCCTCGCGAACTGCCTCCTCTCATTTTCCGGCTCACAAATGCCACTTCTCATTGCTGGCTCTCAAATGCCAGATTCTACCGAGCTGGAACCCTTCCTCGACAACTCATAATTAATCAGTTCGCAAATAAGATACAAACCTTCAAACTTCCTGATTTTTTTTGTCACTTAAAATAGACATTCAAGGGTCCAACATAACCAAAATTCAAATGAAAAAGATAACTACACAGACTATGGCAACTCTCTAAATTTCACCCTGACTTACTGCCCAAAATTCATCCGAACAGATCTGAGTAATTCCACTCTCTACTGAGTTATACTTATCCAATTCTCCTGAAATTTTACAGCCAATATCATAATACATAAAGGAACATTTATCATGTTTACACTTTTGGATTATTCAGCCTCAATCATTCCTAGAAAATTAAACATTTACAGATTTCCTGCAGAGAATAATGAACCAGACATGTCCTGCTCAAGGAGGCATAACTCTTCACACACACAGAATTTTATAGAACTATTTTACGAACTTGAAGATGAGATGTAAATCCACAACTTTTATGTTTTATACTTTATCAAATTATTTCTTTAAAATCATGCAATCAGCCTCACAAAATTCTCCCTGCAAGCAGAAATTTCTGGATCTCCTCAAAACATTTTATATACTCAATTTATTCAACAAACATACAATTTATAAAATAACAAAAATTGCAGATATTACAGATAGATTTTAACCATTTGGTCAATTAGGACAATAGTATTCATCATGGCCTATCATAGTCACACCTTATAATTTGTCCCCAGTGATGTGTGTGAAGGAGACATTTCTGTTTCTTTCTACTATAGTTCAGAAACCAAATAATCTTAAATAAAAGTTGGATGTCTTCTTATAGCCTTTGATTGTAGAATTAAAGCGATTATGGGAAAATAACATCTATATGTATGATGTATCAACCAAATAGAATTTTCAGATTCGAGTGGCTCTTATATGGACTGTCAATGATTTTTCATCTTATAACATGTTGTTTGGATGGAGTACATAGGGTAAATTGACATGTCCTTATTGTATGAAATATACTTATATTTTTTTACTCTTCCTAAAGGTGGTAAGTAATTTTGGTTTGATAATCACCATAAATTATTGCCTCCAAATCATCCTTTTAGATGAAATAAGAATTGTTTCATGAAGAATAGAATAGCTGATGAAGTGGTTTCACCCATATGGTCAAGTATTGAGATTTTGGATAACATCGATAATTTGGGTTGAAAAAAGTGACAGAATCTAGTTGGGAAGAGTGGAATACTAGAGTTACAAAAAATACAAGGTAGAAGAAACAAAGTATTTTTTTGAGATTTATCTAATTGGAGTACGAACCAAATTTGACAAAATTTGGATGTCATGAACATTGAAAGAATATGTTCGATAATGTGTTTAACATGGTTATGGACGTAGAAGGCAAAATAAAAGATAATGCTAAATCAAGGGAAGGCCTTAAGCAATTATGTCGATAACCCGAGTTAGATCGTAATATTGCAATTGAAAAATATTGTAAGGCTTGTTATATGTTAGATAAATATAATACCCTAGGAAGCCCCATCTTATATGCATGATTTAATTCTCAGTTTATGTTTTAAAAGCATTGAAATAATGGGAAATAATTTTAGAGACACAGTTAGAATACAAATGAAATACTTTTCCGAAAATCATCGGTGTCGAAAATACTGTCGAAAAAATAGCAGTCCGGCTAATTTAAGAATTTCTGACCCAGACCTGGGAGATTAAATAAGTTAATTTTATGTGAAATTATGGTAAAAAAAAAGAGTTGAAAAATATTTTGGAATACTAAAAATAAAAGTAATGGCAAAATTGTAAATAAAGGCAACTTTGAGGGTAATTTTAGAAATCCACTGTCTAGGATCCAGAAATGACTTAGAACTATTTTTAAATGATAGAAAACTCAAAATAAGGTATTTCACTCCCCACACTTGAGGTTGAATCTAAACAGAATAAATTACAGAAAGATTTGGGTCAAAAATACAAATAAGAAAAATTTTGGACCAAAAGTACAATTAAACAAAGATGTGGGACCCACCAATTGAATCAAACAAAAATTCTAGAGAAATCAAAAAGGGGTGGCTGGATATGAGGATTAAAAAGGTGATTTTTATTTATTAAGTGATTTTTTCTTTTATACCAATAGAAATTTAACATGTGGAAAATCTAGACTTTTCCATTTTCTTCATTAAATTCAAATTAGTTTTGGTGTATGGAAAAGAAAGAAAGAATGGCTATTAAGGAAAAGGGAGTGGCTGAAACTCAAAAGGGAAGAGAGCACCAAAATATACTTCCAATTTTTTCCATAGAAATCAACAAAAAATTTGATAGGAAGAGATGAGAGAAAGAAGAGGAAGAAGAGGAAATTGATGGAGATTATATAAGCTGTTTGGTGGAGCAAAAAAGAGAAGGAATTCCATTATTCAAGTTTAAGGTAAAACCTCCTAAAATTAGTTATTTGATTATATTTAAGAGTTCTAAGGTTTGATTTGGCAAATAATTGAGGTAATTAAGTTAAAAATGTAAAGAATGAGCTAGGGTTTATATAGTTTCTAGAATCTGTTTGATGGCAGTAACTTGTGGCTATTATTCCAAAATTTTAATGACTGAATTTAAAGATGGTTAAAACATGAAAGTTTTATATAAATTTGTTAATTAGACTTTTGTAAAAGGAATTTGTGAAATTCAAAGTGAGGAAAGAATTATTGAGTAAAAACTGTGACTGATCTGAAATTAGGTTTTCTAGAAAATGTTACTGTGTTTTATTTTTACAGACTGATAGAGACAGAATTATAAGATGTGTTCAACATGAAAATTATTCATTTATGTCTTATATATAATACTATAAATTTTTTTTGCAATTTCAATTTTGGTTTATGAGATATTAGGCCATAAGTATAGACTACCCGGAATGACTATTTAACATAACATAGGTTACATAATTGTATCAATTGGAGGACCTTAAAGTTTGAATTAGAGAAAGTGTTAAAAATGAAAATTGTTCATTTATGTGTTATATAAAGGAATGTAAAAAGGTTTTGTAATTGGATGAGTAGGGTATTAATTATATGCATAGAAAAATGGTATGTTTGGATAGAGATTTCAGGGCAGTAATTTAATTTTTGAAATTCACTAATAATTGTTCAGTGATCCAAAAATTCTAAAATTTGAATATGTTATAATTTTATGTTTATATTTTCAATAGGAAAAGGAATTAAATTAGTTAAGTATTGATTGAGTTATTAGTAAAAGAACAGAATTTGCCAGAATAGGATTTCAGACATAATGCAGGGTAGTAGGGCTAATTATAGGCTTAAGTTTAAATTAACACCATAAATTATGTAGTAATGATTTTAATGTGAAATTTGGATATGTTAGAACATTATATGTTAAGTTTAATTAGGAATAATAATTGAAGCAATTAGATAATTGTAGAGAGAGATATGAGTAATGGAACACAGGCTGCTAGTAAAGAATTTTACACAGAAAAATCCTAGTAACTTGAAAATTTGAGGAATTTCTTTAATATAAGTATAAGTAATGTAATTTGATATTAAATAGTATCTAAATGGAAATTAATTGGATATGTAGAGTTGAGAATGAATAAGAGACGTGATGGGTACCATAAGAGATGAGGCAAAGAATCAAGGATAAAGGAAAAGGGGAATGTTCAAGTATAAGCTAAGCTAAGTAATGTATATATCGTTATACATATCCATGCTTTGATTTGTTGACCCAATGAGTATGTTTCCTTCTTAATTAAATGCACTTGTTATTGTTGATCATTCTTTGATCTTCCTAAAGATTGAAATTTATTCATATTCCTTGATTGCTATTGATATTGAAATGCCTTTTGTGTACTGATTGATAAGTAAACCCATGCGTATCGATCAAATGTCATTGTACCATAATGTCCCTAATGAATACTGGCTATTGATATTGATTTCCATTGGCCTATTTATATGTGAATTTGACAGAGCTGCCTTTCCGACAGGGTAGTGGGTATATACTGTCGGTAATGTGCACATTGGTTATTGATGCCCTAGCTAGGAAGGGTTATTGATCCTGGCCGTAAGACCTTATCAGTCTTATGTTTACTTGATATGAGATTGACTGTGTGATTACACATAATCTACGTATTTCAAGTTTCTTTATCTGTCTTATCTACATGATATGAGTATCGGTTACCTGATCATAAATTTCAAACTTATATCTTATTGCTTACCATTGATATTTTTATTATCATATGCTTATATCTCATATATAATGATGTATGTATACTCACTGAATATTTTATACTCACCAAATTAGTGGCTTATAATTTTTATAAGGATGTGTTAGAGGAAGCTGATTCCAAGTCTATTTATTTTTCGACTTGGGACGTCAAGTATATCGAGGTAGTATTATATTTGTTAAAGGTCATTAGTGACAATTCTTAGAGTTTTATGGTACTGTGGATAATTAGATGATTGAGTATTATAATGATGTATAAACAGTGAAATATTTAATGTTACAGTGATATTCCAAATGTAATGGGTAATACATAAAAATTGAAAATGTCAATGATAATAAAGTGATAAAGACAGTGACAGAGGTAAATAATAAAAATGAAATTTTGTTTTGAAAAAGATTTAGAAGTGCTATATATGACTGTTGAACTATGAAGTTAAGGGTATAAGGTTAGCAAATTATTGGGAGTGTAAAATAATTTTTAGTGCAGGCTGTGTAATTTTTGAGAAACCCAATTTTGGGTCTGGAATAGCATTAAAATTACAAAGGAAACTCTGCAAACTTTCTGTAAAATTTATAAGTAATAAATGGAATTTAAGCATTGATGAATGAGTTAATATTGATTGAATGATTAACAAATGGATTGATCATGGGTTCTATGGGTTTCCGGTGACCTTAAATCTACCCGTGCCCTAGGGCCGCCGCAATCCAAAAGTGGGTCGTGACAATAAACAAAATAAACAAGTCTTATATGAATGGCTTAAAAATCTACAATTTCCTAATGGATATGTATCAAATATGGATCATTATGTTGATATGCGAAAGCTTAATTTGTTTGGTATGAAAAACTATGATTGTCATGTCTTCATGCAAAAACTTATCCATATTGCATTCCGAAAACTTATGCCAGATAAAGTTTTGAAAGCACTAACATAGTTGAGTCTTTTTTTAAAGAACTACCTGCTACAATGATTAGGGACAAAGACATGTTACAGCTTGACCAAGATAGACCCTTGAATATGTGTAAACTGGAACGTACCTTTCCTCCTAGTTTTTTCGATTCATTAGAGCATCTTATAGTACATCTTGCATACGAAGCGAGGATAGATGGACTAGTACAATATCGGTGGGTGTATCCATTTGAGAGATGAATGATAAATATGTATAATTGGTAAAGTTTAGAATATGTAATGACCTTAAATTTGAATTGTTAAAACAACAAATACCTTATCTTTATAGATTACTCTGACATTTGAAACATAATGTCAAGAATAGAACTAAAGTTGAAGGTTCAATATGCAATGCCTATTTAGTTGAAGAATCATCATCATTTTACTCGTACTATTTTGAACCATATGTTTTTACAAGGCACCAAAAAGTACCTCAAAATGATGATGGTAAAATAAGTTATGGGGGTAATTTATTCTGTAATTTTTCCATTTTCACTCATGCTAATAGACCATTTGGTCGTCCAAAGAAAAGAATGTTTACTGAAGAAGAATATAAGATAGCTCATACATACATTCTTTTTAAATTACTCCATAGTATTTGAATATGTGGCATAAGTTGTTTAAATTATAGATTTAATTACATAATTACTATAAATTCAAATATTTACTTAATATTTTGAAATGTTATGAAGTGAATACATTGATACTATGAAGCAATATAATCCAGACATATCAAAAGAAGAGGTTAATGTTAGACTGGAGTTAGACTTTTTAAAATTGTTCTAGTCATTCGTGAGTATTATTATATAATTAATTGTTTCTTTTATACAAATTTTACTTATTGTAAAAATACATTGTATTGTTTTTTTTTTTTCCTTTATTATAGGCTAGTGACCCTATAAATAATATCACAAATCAATTTATCTTAGATCTTGCTAAAAATCCCTTAAGAACAATCACAATGTATCTGGAATAATTTGTGAATGGATATAAATTTTACATTAAAATATATGAATCTCATAGGTCAACCATGAATAACGGATTTTTATTACATTATACATAATATTACTTTGAGATATTTTTAAGTAGCTATTCAAGTGCATTAGTTCACCCTAAAAAGATTTCATTTTATTATATTACCAAACCGAGTGTAAAAGAATAATGCTGTGTACAAGCAAAATCTCACATTGAAATAGAGATGAGTATTTAATCGGTTTGTTTTGAATTAATATTTTAAAAGAACTAAAATCGAACTGAAATTTTAAAAAATCGAATTGAATTAAATTTTTGAATCAAATTGAATCAAATTTTTGTAAAATTAATCCAACTGACATATTTTAATTTGATTTATTTAGTTATTTCAATTTTTAATATATATATATATTTTAAAAAAACTGAAATTTTAAAAAATCGAATTGAATTAAATTTTTGAGTCAAACCGAATCAAGTTGAATTAAATTTTTGCAAAATTAATCGAACTGGTATATTTTAATTTAATTTATTTGGTTATTTCGATTTTTTAACAAAAATAAATATGTACGAACTGAAATTTTAAAAAATCGAATTAAATTAAATTTTTGAGTCAAACCAAATCAAGCTGAATTAAATTTTTACAAAATTAATTAAACTGATATATTTTAATTTAATTTATTTGGTTATTTTGTTTTTTTAACAAATATATATATATATATATATATATATATATATATATATATATATATATATTTCGGTCCACTTGAGTATTTTAAATTTTTTATAAAAACTCGAAATGAATAAATCAAAATTTATAAAAAATAAATTAAAATTTAAATCGAATCAAATCGACAAAATTAAGTCTCGGTTTTCAATTGGTCCGGTTTTTTCTCACCCCTGCATTCAAGGAAACTTCGAGGCGTGAAAGGAAAAAAGAGCTAGCCATTTAAAAATAAATAAATAAAACAAAATTTCATCATTCAAATCTTCAACTCCAATCACCAAATCTCTCTTTTTCTCTCAAGAAGATGAGGAGAGTCTTCGGCGTTAAGAAAGATAAAGAACCTCCTCCTTCGATCCAAGACGCTTCTGATAGGGTTCTTTCTCTTCTCTTTAATTTAAGTGATTTTTGTTTTGATAAATTTGTCATGTTTGCAATAATTTTCTGGATTGATAATTTGAATTGGATTCCCTTAACTAGATTAATAAAAGGGGTGACTCAGTGGATGATAAGATCAAAAAGCTTGATGCTGAGCTCACTAGATACAAGGAACAGATTAAGAGAACGCGACCTGGACCTGCTCAAGAGGCTATAAAAGCTCGAGCAATGAGGGTTCTTAAGCAAAAGCGAATGTAAGTATCATCCTTCCTCTTTTATAATATCAGAATTTTGGAACTCTTTCTTCATTCTTTAGTTAGTTATTAACTTTTATTATGACCTACTTCGTTCTTATGCATAAGAAGTGAAGATTAATTTGTTAAATTTTGGATGTGTTATAATGGTTGTAGTAGTTGGTCATTGATCTCATAATTAGTTTACTTGTTAATAGTGTTTTACTCCTATTTTATTATGAGTTCTTAAATATGGACAAAAGGTCTTTTAACTCAAGGTGATCAATTTAGATTTTAAAGATAAATTGACTACCATTTTTGTCCAATGCTAAACTGCTAGCAACTGAAGTTAAGTCGTGGGTTTGAATGAAACCAGAAAAAAGAAATTATTCTTTTAATTAAATTTATCCTCTCAATTTTCAGCTGGTCTTGAATTAATGGTTATTTCTGATTTTCTATTTTGGGATATGAATTATGAATTCAAAAGAAAAGTTCTTTTAAATTGTTTGACATATATCTAACTTAGATATAATGCATAGGAAAACCTTAGCTGTGATGCATTTATGTTGTGTTGCTTGAAAGTCTCCTTTTCCTCCTGCTTCTTACATCCTTGCGTTTTCACCAACTTTCCTTAGCATTCAACATGACCTATCTAATTTTTCTCAAGAAAAGGAAAAAAAAAAGACCTATATGATCATTCTTGGAAACTTAAAATTCCAATTCTCTTTCCCTCCATTTATTGTTAACCATATGTCAACTAAAGCTTATCGGCCAAGTCTCTAGATTGCATTCTCCATGGATGATTATTCCTTGGCCTAAAATGCTAAGTGCATGTCCTGTGTATAACCTAGTAATTTGACTTTAATAGAGGATGTCAAATTTTCAACCAATTATGTACCATGCCATGTACATGATTTTGTATGGACTATTGTGTCAATTAAAAAACATAGACTACTTATTGTCTTAAGCAGTTGGGTTTTCTTATCATTTTGGATTCATGCAACTTTGAGGAAACCTAATTTTAAGTTAAAAGTCTCCTTTTCCTTGTTCTCTATCAATTTGATTCTAACTCATTCTCTGGGGGTGTGTTCAATATTGTGGTGGGTTTTGTGGTTTTGGTTTCCTTAAAACATAAAAAGTTTATACTTTTGGCTTTTGTTTTATTAAAAACACTTTTATTTTCCTGTCTTCTGCTTGCTCTTTTTTTTTTTTTTTCCCTAATAGCATCTGGTATCCGACCACTGCCAACTAATCCGGATTCGAGCCGAAGAAATCCCTTTCGGGGGTATAGACTCTCCCAATACTTGTTGCTGCATTTTGTTAGAGCTGTGATGCTTTAACAATTCAGTAATTAGGGATTTAGGGTTTTAGATGATAGAAACAAAAAGAAATAGAAGAATTTAGAGGGAGATTTGAGAGAGACGAGAGAAATAGGAAATAAAGAGAGAATTCAGAGAAGAAAAGAAGTTTTGATTTTATTGATTCTAGAATGATAAGACTATATCGAATCCAGCCTCATATACAGGTGTTGTAGTACAATTGTACTTCTCCAAGTAATTGTAACTGTTTATAACTACTTCTAGATTCTAGGGATAACACTCCTATTCTGTTTAAACAACTTCCATCTGTACTACAAGTAGTAATCAGCTGTGTTATTCACACTGATGCTATACTATTACTAATACAAAATTATTTAACCCTTTAACAGAGTTAACTACTACTAACATACTTGGAACTATTGCTTACCACTAAGGTTCTTTTTACCCCTGAACCTTTTCCTATGATATGTGGCAATACCCCCTCAATTAGCTTTTTCTTATCCCCAATAAAGAGAACAAGTTGGAAATTGAGCTGTGATAAAAGCTTGGTCCTCCCAAGTGGAATGCTCAGTAGGTAAGTTCCTCCATTTGATCAACCCTTGCAAAACATCTGTGCTTGCCCTGGTGATGACCCTAGTCTGCAAAACCTCTTTTGTTTCTACTACCACTTCATCTTCTGTCATAGTAGGTAGGTTCAGTAAGGGTGTGATGGCCTCTCCCAGCTTTTTCTCAAGTAAGGACACATGAAATACTGGATGAATTGCAGTTGAAGCTAACAATTCCAGTTTATAAGCCACTGGCCCCACTCTAGACGGGATTTTGAAAGGCCCATAGTACTTGGTAGCCAATTTCAGTTTCTGCCTGAGTGCTAGGGAAGTCTGCCTATAAGGTTGGAGCTTAAGATACACCCAATCCCCTACTGCAAATGCCCTTTCTATTATGTGCTTGTCATGTTGTTTCATCCTGTTTTGAGCTAGGGTCATATTGTCCTTGATGATAGCCAACATTTGCTATCTTTACTGGACTAAGTCTCCATTGCTGCCACTTTAATTGATTTAGGAAGTAGGATGGGGGGGGAAAGGAGGTGAGTAACCATACAAGACTTCAAAGGGGGACATTTTAAGGGCACTGTGGTGGGAAGAGTTATACCACCACTCTGCCAAAGGAAGCCAATTACTCCAAGCTTTAGGCTGTAGGTGGCACATGCACCTTAAGTTCCCTTCTAGACACTGATTGACTATTTCTGCCTGTCCATCCGTTTGTGGATGGTAGGCAGTGCTGAAATTGAGTGTAGTGCCAATTAATTTGGAGAGCTCCTTCCAAAATACATTGGTAAATATCTTGTCCCTCTCTGATACAATTGAATGAGGAACCCTATGTAGTTTAAAGATTTCATTGAGGTACAACTGTGCTACTGTTAAGGCTGAAAATGGATGAGCTCGGGGAAGGAAGTGTGCATACTTTGTAAATCTGCAAACTACTACTAAAATAGTGTCCTTGCCCTTTGATTTTGATAGTTGCTCAATAAAGTCCATTGAAATGTGTTGCCATGCTTGAGAGGAAATGGGAAGGGGCTGAAGTAACCTGGGAGTAGCACAATATTCTGGTTTGCATTTAGCACAAACCTTACATCTTTGAATCCAGTCCCTCACTTCCTGTAACATGTCAGGCCAGGAAAAATGCTTCTACAGCCTTGCATAGGTTACTTGGATGTCTGAATGCACCCCCAAGGCACTGCTGTGGTAACTCTGGATGAGTAGCTGCCTAAGGGAAGTGCTAGTTCCCACATATAGCCTACCGTTGTGCATAAGAACTCCATTCTTGAATTGGAACCTAGGATGAGCTTCCTTATCCACTGTTAAATGCTGGATTAAGGTAGAGGCTTTGTCATTTGCCTCATATGTATTGGAGAGAGCAGTCATCCAAGTTGGATCTACTTGTGACTGAAGAGAGTAGCTACTGCTAGGTATTTGTTGTGCTGGATTTGTTACATCTGTAGGTACTGCTATTTCTTCAATTGCAGAGGACTGAGATAACTCACGTCTCCTTGAAAGTGCATTAGCAACCCTATTTTCAAGCCTTATTGTATAAAATTTTATAGTCTAGGCCCAGTAATTTGGATATGCCCTTTTGTTGCAAATTGGTGTGCAGTCTGTTTCAGCAAGTACTTAATGCTTTCATGGTAAGTTTTGATGAAAAACTGATCTTGCTCCAAATAATGCCTCTATTTGCTAACTGCAAATGTGATAGCAATCAATTTCTTCTCATAAACTGATAAACCCCTGCTCCTTGGTCTAAAAGCCTTAGAAATAAGGGCAATTGGATGCCCTTGCTGCTGTAATACTGCCCCCATTCCCCAATTACTTGCATTTGTCACTACAGTAAATGGTTTGGAGAAATTAGGTAAGGCCAGCACAAGAGCATTAGTCATTCTGTCCTTAAGAACCTGAAAAGCCTTTTGAGTCTCCGTGCTCCATTTAAAAACATCTTTCTTGAGTAACTCAATTAGAGGTTTGCTGATGATGCCATAATGTGAGATAAACTTCCTATAATACCCTGTCAACCCTAAGAACCCTCTCAATTCCTTGACATTAGTACGGACAGGCCAGTCTTTCATAGCTTGGATCTTTTTCTGGTCAGTAGACACCCCTGCCTCTGATATAATGTGCCTTGAATACTTTACTTCCTTCTGTGCAAATGAGCATTTAGAAAGCTTAGTAAAAAGTTTTTGTTTTCTCAAGGTCTGCAGGACAGTTTCAAGGTGCTGAATATGATCTTCCCTAGTGTGGCTATAGTTAATTCCATAGTGAATTGCCCTCTCATAGCTGCTTTGATACCAAATGTTAGAGCTGTGATGCTTTAACAATTTAGTAATTAGGGATTTAGGGTTTTTTGATGATAGAACAGAAAGAAATATAAGAATTTAGAGGGAGATTCGAGAGAGAGAGAGGAGAGAAATAGGAAAGAAAGAGAGAATTCAGAGAAGAAAAGAAGTTCTGATTGTATTGATTCCAAAATGATGAGGCTGTATCGAATCCAACCTTATATACAAGTGTTGTAGTACAATTGTACATCTCCAAGTAATTATAACTGCTTATAACTACTTCTAGATTCTAGGGATAACACTCCTATTCTGTTTTAACAACTTCTAGCTGTACTAGAAGTAGTAATCAGTTGTGTTATTCACACTGATACTATACTAGTACTAATACAGAATTATTTAACCCTTTAACAGAGTTAATTACTACTAACATACCTGGAACTACTCCTAACCGCTAAGGTCCATTTTACCCCTGAACCTTTTGCTATGATATGTGACACATTCACAGGGACTCGAATTCGAACTTGCTCCTCTTTATTTGTTTATCTAACAATGTCATTTGTCTTATCTACACCACTAAAAATAACCTCCTTCATAAGATGAACAATATAACTCTCAGATATGCACAAGTCAAAACAACATCCCAATAAAAAAGACTGACACCTGCAATGCCCTACAAAAAAGGATCATAAAAGATTTGGAACGATATATTCCAACAAAAGCTTATCTGCCAAATCTCTAGATTGCATGTCCAATCTGTTAGAAGCTTTAGAGAGAGAGAAAATCAAATCAAAACTCCAAAAGTATTGAACTAAGAGCAATAATATCAGGAGAAAGACCAAACAAAAAGATCACCTTTGTGCCATTTTGTGACTAAATTTGGTATAAATATGTGAAGACAAATGTATGAATTGCTGTTGATAGAAGATAGTTTCATAACTCTTGGCAACTGATGGAAGAGATCTCATGAAACTGGTGAGAGAGAGAGTAGAAAAAGGTGGCAATCATATAAACGGTGAATGATTTAATGGGAAGAGATAGAGATATAGTAAGAAGTGAAAAAACTATAAAATGTGGTTTCTTGATTCAACATTTTTGTTCTTAAAATGCTTTTGGGAAAAGTGAAAAGAAGCCACAGTTGTACCAAATAGATTTTTCGTTTTTTTAACCTTAAAAAGGCAAAAGACCAAAAACCACAACATAAACGATCGCACCTCATTTTTAAAATTTATGGATATTTAGTTTTGTTTAATTATATTGACTTGATCATTGTTGGGTTAGTTTCTTCAATTTGATATTCTAGATGAATTTGGCTGCTTTGAATTTTGTTTTACAACCTGAGCCCAATAACAAACCAACTGATTATGTTTGTTATTTTACTTCGTATGTTGGGGTTGGCTTGAGTAATTATATAAACTGAGACACTTGGTTTGGATATTTGGATATTCCCTTTAACCCAACTGAGTCAACCCATGAACACTCCTACTTCATACGATAGATGACCTTCCTTCAAGTCTTGCAAAGAAGGAGAGCCTTGTACTTTGGGAAACCCTTTACATACAAATGCACATTAATCTGAACATCATGTGGCATTTGTCATCTTTAGTGCAGAATTTGTGTCTTTTGTTTAAGTTAATGAATTCAAGTAATCATGCTTGTAGATATGTTGTTGAGGTAAATTATGACTGATCGCCAAACTTGTTATTTGCTGGAAGTGCAATTTGTCCCAAGCGTAAGAATCTATTACAATGGAAACTCTCTGCATCAGAATCTGCCACAAGACCTATTGGAAAAGTGATTAGCATCCTATTCAATTATGAGAGTTAAAAGTAAGTCGCTTTCCTTGCAGTCCTCACCAAGTTATTGATTCACTAACTCTCGCAGCTTGGGGAGCCTCTCTCTCAATCTCGAATTTAACTGATCTCCCACTCTCTCTCTCTCTCGTCTTTTCTCTGTTAACACTCTGTAATTCTAAATCTTTTCTATTTTCGTACCGTCCTTTTAACCATATTCTCTATCTCTTGTTGCAAGGCTAATCAACATGGCTAATCCCAAAGCATTCATTACATATTAAGCACTTTCAAAACAAATCTAGGGTTCATCTTTATGAGGGATTTAAAACTTGTTTGATATTTGCACCTCAACTTGTGCAAAAACAGGATGTGCTTCTCTACCTATCTGCTATTTGATATTCCGTCCTTTGGAATTCTAATATGAAGGTCATGCTAATGATTGCCCAATTTCTCCCACCCAAAGGAGAAAAAAAAAATCATCTGACAAAATAAAATGGAAAATATGAGTAGACTGATCTAGAAATGTACGAGGAGATAGATTGAAGTTGATATTTTAGTTGGGGAACCTAGATATTTAGAAATTTGATTTCTTTGTTTATGGATCTGTATTCATTGTAGCTTGCATTAGATTTTTTTGAGTTCTTAGGGGAATTCTTTTGAACCTAAAAGGTAGAGAGAGCGAAAAATTTAGTTGAGAAAGGCAGGCAAAGCTGATGATGCTGATAATGATAAGAATGAAGAAATAAAAGGTATTTTGAAGATGCTTGGTTTACCAACAAGAGAGATCGGAAGAATGTACATGGCCTGTTTGATGGCTTAGTAGGATGCAAATTGCTCCACATCAGCTTTTTTTTTTTCGCTTGTTTGTCTAATGTTGGTGTCAGTGGGGCTGAATTGGAACAATAGAACTTTCATGACCACTACAAAAATTCAGTTTTAATTAAATGCCTGCAGATAAGATTTAACTATGTAAATGGTCCATTTAAGTTTGTGTTATGTTGGACAGAATAGAAGTAATTAATTTCTCACATTCTACAGCTAGAATGATATATGGCTTGTTTTTATGTATTTGATTTCTCCCACCATTTGTAAAATGCATAAATCTATTGGACAGGTATGAAGGACAACAGGACATGCTTTACAACCAGACGTTCAACCTTGATCAAGTTGCATTTGCTGCTGAGGGTGTAAAAGATGCTCAACAAACTGTATGTCCTAAAGCACTTTCAACATTTTTCAAGATTTTTTATTTCAGAAAAGGTTCAAAAAAAGGGTCATGCACTCTAATTTAATGCCCAAAGATGGAATAAGATGATAGATGATAGCGTTATAACAAGAAGCTATATTCTAGACACAAGCTGCTCAATAAATGTAATTAATAGATGGTCATTGTGCATCAATCCTATCATTTTTATTTATATCTTCACCCCATACCAATTGATTGTTCAAATAAACATACAAAGAAATAAATAACTTTTTTAATTAACTAGCTTGAAATGATAGCATAATAGGTAAGCACATCCTTTAAATGAATGAATGCCAAGAGTTGCCATAAATTACTCTATCTCATTTTCTGCCTCTGTGTGTGTTGATAATTTTTTTTTTCTATGAAACATGAGAATGAGATTACAATTTTGTTCTATTTTTCATGAAAAGAACTTGGTTGCATTTTATTATATATATCATTTGTTTTAATAGCTAGCTAGTATAACAGGATAGTTAAACATGAAGGGATAGCCAATACCATATTTTGACCACAAGAATGGGACATAGGGAATATGGCCAAACCAGACTAGTCAAGCCCTTACTTTAGGGTGGTAAATCATAATATGTACACTTATCAAAAAGCATCATTGTTCATTGACATGCTTGGTATTAAATTTCATGAATTTCAGTTTATATACATATATATTAAGACAAAAGAATGAAAATTAAGATGATTTGGGTACGTGAAACAGAGATTTAGAGAGGCTCCGGTTAGGAAAGTTGAGCACATTGTAATAGAGTAAAGAAAGGAAGGAATGGGTAAACCTAAATTAACTTGGAGAAGAGGAATACAAAATGATTTAGAGGCTTTACAATTATCAGAAGATATCGTCCAAAATCGTTTAGAGTGGAAATAAAGGATCCATATAGTCGACCCCAATTAATTTTGAAATTAAGGCTAAGTTGAGTTGAGTTGAGTTTATATATGATTTGTTGCTTGTAGTAATTTAACTGAAGTTAGGGTATTGATTGTGACATGACTTTAACAATACAAAAGTTCTGACTATTGGCCTGATTTGGGGATCTGTGAGATCACATGTATTTCCAGTGTTTGATGATTTTGATTGTCATATTCTTTTTGAGGGTGAGTACTCACTCATACAGTTGTTCAGCTACTGTGTTCCAATTTTCCATTTTTTTTTGGTCTAGAACATGACTTAATATGAATCATGCAGAATGTTTGTTGGCTTTTGAATTTATGACATGCCATAGGTGACATAATTTATTCATGCTTAATCTATGGAATGGCTTCCTCGCAGTGCAAGAGGATGGTTACATAAACTAAGCCTCCCCATAGCCCATAATGCAGGTCTTGTGCATCGGGAAAACCCTTTCATATTCATATGTACTCTAATAAAATTTCAAAGAGATTTCATCTAAGCTTCATAATAATATACATTCCAGTCAAAATAGGACAAGATGTGATGAAAATTTGGGTATTCTAACTATGAAAGTATATTCTGATCAAATAGTTACAGAAGCAGAATTTTGGTATATTTGTTTTTCGATGATTGAATTTGGTTGTAGGAGAATTTCATTTCTGTATAACAAAGGAAAAAAACCATTTGTCTCATTATATTTTAGAACAATAAATGTCCTTATTTCTTCATTTTATATGCTAACTGCAGCTCCAGCTGGTGTAAGTATACATTTTATAATAGATTACCTCTAACTACAACAACTAATTATATCCTATAGCTGCCAATAGCCAGCAGCCAAGAGTTAATAGCTTCCAACCCAACCAAGCTCAAATCTCAAGAGTTCTATTTAAAATAAGAACAATTTGACTCCTTGATGAACAAGGCACTTGCATTAAGTAATTGGAACTATTTTTGCATTGTCATCAAAGATCAAACATATGCTAGATCCGCTATGATTGCATCGGGTATGCAGTGTTAACTTTGAAATATGCATTTTCTTGGTAGTAGCTGAGGGGGGTATGAGTTGAGGCTGTTAAGGTGGAGTGGTATTGGTCCACTGATTGGAACAACCTGCTATTTACTTCATGAGAGGTAGGAGATTAACATTGACCAGGGATGGACTGGTTTGTAAAATATGCAATTAAATTCTGGAAGGTTTTCGAAGAGTGCATGTTCATTTTTTCATATAGGAAATCTAAGTCCTGGGGTCATTTTAAGGGTACCAATTATGAAACTATGATTTTCCTAAATTAAATTTGTTATGTTCTCGTCAGATGTCAGCATTGAAATCTGCCAATAAGGAGTTGAAAGGAATGATGAAAACTGTGAAGATTCAAGACATAGATGTATGTGATCTCTTGATTTCCCCTTGCTCCTCTCTCTATATCTTTCATGTTAACTTCCTTTTGGAATTTATGGTGCTCAATAGTTTAATTTTGTCATTTGTAGAACTTGCAAGATGAGATGATGGACCTAATGGATGTGAGCAATGAAATCCAAGAGACCCTGGGTAGAAACTACAATGTGCCTGATGATATTGATGAGGAAGAACTCATGGGAGGTAAGCTCAAATTTCATCTAAAGGGTCAATCTGGGATATTTGTTTCTGTATTTATTACAAATTCTTCATTTTTATTTTTCCCTATCTATGTGATTACTGCTTGTTCATATTATCTGTTTAATTTTTCTATTGTCTAACTGGTATAAAAAATGTGCAATTCTATGTCTCAGTAGCATTCAACACACTCCTTTCCTGGTTCTTCTTCTTCTTCTTCTTCTCTGATGGTGTCAATTTGAAGCAGACTTAACTGCATTATTTGAGAGCAAATATTCAATGTTTGTATAAATCATATTATTATTATGATTCAAAATGGACTTTGCAATGCAGAACTTGATGCTCTGGAAGCAGACATGGGAATTGAAACTGAAGCTGATGGAGTACCTTCTTATCTGCAACCTGATACCGAACCTGATCTGCATGCAGAACTCAACTTGCCTTCAGCTCCTACAGGACATGCACCAGCACCTGCGGGTAGAAATAATGCTCAGGTAACTCTTGATAAAGTTCATTATCTTCTGTTCAACCTCTTTATTTAAATATGAATAGGGCACTCTTTGGTTGGAGGGCCTACCAGATACCTTTACTGTTACATTATTGAATAGCCGTCATCTACATGTGCACAAAGTAGATAAAAAAATAAAACTCATGCTCTCCTTCAGTAATAATTATATTTATGAATTATGGATTTCATTGTTGAATTTTGTTTGGGGTGTCAAAATCTTGGTGACATATAGTTTAAAAACTTAGGGGGACCCAACAGTTGCATGAGTGTTAAGAGAGGATATTGAGTTGCGTAATTCCTAATTGTCATGATATTTATTTTTCCTTGGATGTTAATTGATTGGCAAAGAAATTATTATTGCAGCAATTTAATGAAAAAAAATGCTGGATTCTTTTCATGTGAGCTTAAGGGATGACTTGACTTTGGTCATACCTAAAAATTAGGTTGCTTAAGCACATGAAATTAGAGTTAGAATAATTGTTATACTTTGGCATAAATTGCCCTATTTTCCGTCTAATTGTACCAATCCATTGATTTTAATGTTCAACAGGCTGAGGATGAACTAGGTTTACCTGCTGTGCCTCGGGCATCCATACGTGGTTAGCAACTTATTTGGTGCGATCCATGTATATGTATTAAATGGAGGAGCTAAATGACACTGCCCTTGCATACATATTGTATAGAATCTACTGTGATTTGATCTGGTGAGTCAATTTGTAATTTCGGTGGGATTTATTTTACCGAGTGGATTCTTTTTGTTTTTCCTTTTAACTTTTTCTTAGCTAGAACTGTTAAAAAAAAAAAAAAAAAAACAGTGATTCATTTTGGAATCTATGTGATGGATTTTTTGTGTGCAGGCATTTCTATCTATAACGAGGGTTAATAAATTTAAAGGGTCAAAGCAGATATATATATTTTTTGCTTCAATACTTAAAGACCTCCTTTGCCTAATGTACACTTTTGTCTTTCATACTCGTTAGAAAAAATTACATTATAGGTGTCTTTGTACTTCTAAAATTTATTGTTTAGTGTCTGGACAACTTCTTTTTACCCGATAAATTTTTAAATTTTTAAAAATAATTTCATTCAAGTATCTTTAATTATTTGTTAGTTATTGGAGTGCTGACTCTACAGTATATGGGCTCAAATATTTGTCAAGTTACTTATTATAATGAACAGTAAACATTTATATTATTGATATCTGAATTTTTATCAAATCTAAAATGTTGGCGTATGGACAAATTTTTTATCCAATTAATTTCTCAATTTTTTAAAATAATATCATATAAATATTTTTAACCATTTATCAGTTATTAAAAAAAAAAAATTTTTATTTTTTAATTCTGATGACACTAAAAATTGAATAACGATTTTCTTTTCTCCAATTGGATTGATTCTAACATCTTTTCAAAGACCGTGAGCCTAATAGAACTACATTGCCATAAGAGCACACAACAATTATGCAGTGGGAGAAATAAGTTCCATAGATGCAGAATCAATTTTCAATTGATCTTCGCTCAAAAGTAGACGATGTAATTCATCACAAGTGACATGCTCCAATTTATCCTCAAGAGATCCAACGAATGACTTGTATGTTAGTCGAAGGCTAGTTGTTATTGCCCGCCCCACCAAGTCATCATCTGTGAATAGTTTATATAGGGCAGCCAAGTGATCGGCAATACCCTTGGCCCTTAGCATATATGCGTCAGTAGTCTCAGCAGAACCACGACTCGACTTATGAAGCTTTGCAGAACCACGACTCAACTTATGAAGCTTTCTCTTCAATAACTGAATCTGGATTTGTGATTTTAATGAATAAATTGTTGCAAGATGTTGCCAAACCTCTCTAGTGGTTGTAGCTGCCAACAATTCAGGGAAGGAAACTATCAAACATAAAGGTTACAAGCCAGCTTAAAACAATTAGATTAGAATGAAACCAAGCAGTGTAAGCTAGATTTATTTCATTGTTAGTGAGAGTTTTTACAGGGGGAGATCGAGTCCCAGCAACATGGCCAGATTATAGCCTCGAAGCAGCAGAATAATTTTTGTTTGTTATAACAAATAGTTTAAAGAGATTAATTTGATGGATGGATGGTGAGCAACATTAAAGAGGAGTAGACAAGGGCAAAGTTAAAACAATAATTGCGCCAACAATATCATCAGTAATCGTTGGAATTGTTTAGACATCAAGAAAGAAGATTAAGTTTTGCTTTCCTTTATAAGCTTTCTCATACTTTGATGATGTATGCATGTTTTGGCTTGTGAGAAAATGCAAATATTATTCATATCTTTGCAATTGTTTATATACATTTTATTTTATTTTTTTGTTTTGGTGAGTTATTTAATTTTTAAAAATAATATCTTATAAGTATTTTTAACTATTTTTCAGTTATTAGTGCACTAGTTTATAATTCTCATCTCTCTTAATTTATAACTTTCTAACCCCATTTAAAATTTTATTTTGGTATTCAATAATTTATAAATATTATTATAAAATTAAGGGCTAAGTTATAATTGTTATCTCTGAATTTACTTTTTAATTCATAATTATTTTTTTTTTTTTTTTGTTTTGGTGAGTTATTTAATTTTTAAAAATAATATCTTATAAGTATTTTTAACTATTTTTCAGTTATTAGTGCACTAGTTTGTAATTCTCATCTCTCTTAATTTATAACTTTCTAACCCCATTTAAAATTTTATTTTGGTATTCAATAATTCATAAATATTATTATAAAATTAAGGGCTAAGTTACAATTGTTATCTCTGAATTTACTTTTTAATTCATGACTATTTCTAAATTTCGATTTATTACATAAAAATTCTCAGATTATTATTTTATCACACCATTGGTATTTTTGCTGATATTCCAATAAAATATGGATCAAAAATTTGACGTAATTTCTATTTATTTTTTATAAATATTTTTTTTTAATGTGCCACATGCTTCTATCTTCCTTCCTTATGATTTTCCACTTTTTTTTGTCTTCTTCATCCATCCCATCAATCTCATCAATTAACTCTACCATCAAACCCATCATTTTCTCATTGTCCTCCAACATGTTCTCAAACAATTCTCTATTCTTACCCTCTCCTTTTTATTTATTTCTCCATTTTTTTTTTTTTTTATATATATATATATATATATATATATATATATATATATATATATATATATATATATATAT